>JAHDVF020000328.1:0-98563 GCA_022606425.2 Lepidostoma basale | reverse complement strand
AAAGTTTTAGTGAAAAACGCCACTATTAGAGCCAACACAGTATGTTTGCTGTACTTTCAAATGTGTATTTGCTAATAGCCTTACGAATATGAAGTAATACATTGAACAGTTATCATGTTTTTATACAAAACCTGCATAATTCGTATATTGACATTGAGATCAGAGCGGATACCACAATAATGATGGCTAAAGTGTGGGTGACAGAGATGCGGACGCCGTGGACAATAGCAGTAGAGACTCTTCGAGATAGGATGAGGAACACGACTATCCGCGAAAACTGCAAGATGGGAGATATTGTCAGATAGGGCAGACGTGAAGAGGATGCATCCCTCCAGAATTTCACACGTTGTGACGCATCAGAATCCTATTGGCAAGCGTCCCCCGGAAAACTACCAAAAATATGGAGGGATGGCTGGGAGTCAACTTCACAAGAAAGGCCAGCCTGACAACAGGAACATACCATGGGTCTAAAAGGAGAAGACGAAGACGAAGAAGATGTTTTTACTTCCAAAGAGCACTTGCGATGAAGGTGATATTTTGATGAATTTAAGACGCCACACCATTCTCCTACATTTTACGTATGGTCGGCCCTTCTGACATGGTTTCTCCATGACGCTTGGATTAGGTCCCTGTTGCGTCTGTATTTTTTAAGGGTCTATGTTTTGTTTAGAATGCTGACCCCAACGTCACTAAGGGCCGTCTTTTGCTGTCTCTGTTCTGAAAGAAGCGACACCAGAACCCAGAAAATGATGTTGGTGATGTCAGCAGAAAGAGCAATTTGGACGCTAAATTTAATCACCTCGGCTTTGGACAAATTTAATTCGAATGGAAATTTCTTTATTTATTCAAATATAAAAACATTTTAGTCGCCGATTTGGAAGAATGGATCGACATAGTAACACATGAACAAGTATGATGCTAATGAAGTTGAATACTATCCAATATTTTAGTATTTTTCTTTTGTTTCAACTACACTGTTTAATGTCACTGAAGTAGTGTTCATATAGGTACAATATATTATCATTTCTGGAAAGACTACCTCACTGACGTCGACATATTTGGGATGCTTCTGAAATAGGTATATCGTGTCTTATTATCAATCAATCAATCAAATCAATCAATCAGCCAATCAAATCAATCAATCAACCAATCAATCAAACAAATTGGTATTTTATAAAAAATTATTATAAACAAAATTAAAATTTAAGGCATCTTTTGAGAACAGGTATAATACCAGAAACGCATGAAATATGGTTCGTTTTTAGAAAAACAAGATACTCTCTAAAGTCAAGAGTATTTGTCTTCTGAACGCATTTTCACTAATATGAAAGAAGTCGATCTCCAAGGAGATCGAGTTCAGCAGACTCATTCCTTTTCCCACCGGTGTCATCAAAGCCAAGTTGATTCTTATATGTCAATATGTTCTATGAAATTTCATCTTATAAAAGTTATTTTTGTTAAATTCTTTTAATTCCAAATGAATTGCCTAAATGCTGTTCATTTGTTATGTCTCATTAATGTCAAATAAACAATAAATAAAATAGTTATTATCGTTGCCGTGTTTTTTGCAGAAAAAAATAAAATAAAATAAGTCATGACTACTTGATCGATCTGTTATTAATAACTGAATTGGTCTGTTCTTATTGATGGTTGAGGTATTAGTTTTGTAAAACTCCATTATTAATTTATAATAGTTAACACGATTGTATAGTGGTTTTACTTGGATTTAATTTATATTAATTAAATCCCAGTAAAACCATTAAATAATCGTGTTTAATATTGTAGATTAAATTGGCATGTTCTTGATTACCGAATTGGTTTTCATGGTTACTAAATTGGTATGTTCTTGATTACCAAATTGGTCTGTTCGTGATTACTGAATTAGTATAATATTTTCTTGATTGCTGATTTGTCTGTTCTTGATTACTGAATTAGTTTATTCTTGATTACTGAATTAGTATATTCTTGATTACTGAATTAGTATATTGTTGATTACTGAATTCGACTGATCTTGATTACTGAATTAGTATATTCTTGATTACTGAATTTGTCTGTTCTTGATTAGTGAATTAGTCTATTCTTGATTACTGAATTAGTCTATTCATTACCGATCCCATTATACCTGGAGCGGCTGCAAGCAGAAGAGTTTTCTTCCTGCCTATCTTATCTCCCAGATACTGTGCTGCCACACAGCCTGGGAAGGCTCCTAGCGCCGCCAGAGAAGCGAGCCACGAACAGTGCTCCTAAAATACACAAATAATAAAATCACCGTTATATATATTTACATAACTCACAGGAGTAAACTGTCAATATGTAATATTCGCTCCCTATCGTCGCATCCCCCTGTCTCGTGACAGGGGGTGAAAGATTAAATATAGAATAATATAAATATGTAAACACATACACACATTATAATCATTAATACGAATGAACACGTCCGTTTACTAGGAATTTTATTATAATTAATGGAAATGACTTGTTTCGCCTTTCTAAGGCATTATTAAATGTTTCATAAATTACAATATAATATAATAAAACTACTAGAAAACAGACGTTTTCATTCGTATTAATAATTTAAAGTAGAGTATGACATCAATGTTCAAGAAACAATAAACAAATTATCATCGATAATTAACCATAAAAACGCAACAAAACCACTTAAAGTAAAAGTCATTCGGTTGATTATGTACAATAATAATTTGATATGTATTTGTACTTTCTTTGGGAGAAATTTCAAATTACATCTCCCCACGGATGCCATCTTGTTGCTCCTAATTGACTTATTATTTTAGAATATTATCCCCAAAAGAATCTAAATAGTTTTTTTAAGTTCTTCGATTAAAAATATATACACAGAAGAACCTAGATAATTGGAACCTGGTTAATTGGCAAAACTCTATAATTGGCAGAAAATTCCGGTCCCACCCCCTTGGAGCACTAAAACCTCTTTAATTGGAAAAAAGAAACCTGTTTAATTGAACTCGACATTCTGGCCCTAAACTTCTGTAATTGGAGAGCACCGCCTTCTCGACATCTGTAATTGGCCAGAGAGATTCTCTGTAATTGGACAGCACTGCCTTCTAGATTTCTGTAAACTGACAACTCCTCAGTATTTTTTTCTACACTTATCGAAGGTGGTCCATTTGAAATCGCAATGTTTCACGAACTTAAATATAACGGCCTTGATTTGAGCTCGAAACTAAAACTAACACAAGAATTTGACGTCGGAAATCTCGCGAAGAGTTGTGCAACATTTTTAGCGTATGAAACAGGCCTATTTAATTATTTTTTAAGCCACAATAATTAAATTTATTTTTTGTGTGTGTATGCACGTATGCACAATTACAATTTACTTATTAAACTTTTACTAAATTTTTATCGATTGTTTTATGTATCAATCCATGACATGTTTATATTGTTTTTTCTGTTTATGTGGTAACAAAACTTGGTTAAAAAACCAAAGCACAATCTGGACCTGGATACATGAAAAACTGGATAATTGGAAAACCTGGTTAATTGACCATCGTAGGACTAGTCCCTTGGAATGCCAATTATCCAGGTTTTACTGTAGTTAAATAATTGTGTAGGCCTATTTTACTGATGTAAAAAAGCATCCAGTGACAATTCATTTGAGTTAAAAATTATGGATTTCGGCATCCCAGTAAAAAGTGTTTGTCATGTATCCGTCATTAAATAAATTAAACAACATGAATATTTTCATAACCTTGTAATATAAATACCATTAGCAATGCTGTATCTCACCTTCATCTATAATATTATATTTTCACTCTTATCTTATTTTTTTTAACTCAAAATAGATAAGTGTAATATCCAATGCATGCAGCTCATATTATTGTGCAATATAATATAATTGAGTTTATTATGGCTGATAATTATGACATAATTTGAATATGTTATGTTGTCTTGAAATATTTAAATCATAAATATGTATTATACAATAGAAATATTCTATTAATTAATATTTTAAATTGAAATTTCTTGGTAGAAGTTCATTTTAAATAATGAAAACCGAAAACAATTGATGATTGAAATTTCTTTATTATTATATATATTTAGTGTGCTTCCACTTGTGTTTATCGTTGACCGGTTTCGGCCAATCCACTAGAAGATGGCAGCAAGCTGCCGAAACCGGTCGACGATAAACACAAGTGGAAGCACACTAAATACGAGTATACAATAATAAAGAAATATTGTATCACTTTTTTTTGTTTTCATTATTTAGAAATATTCTAAATTTAAAATGTGTCTTATGACGTAAATTGAAATAAAGTGACGTCAATAATAATCGAAATATAATATTTTTTACTGAAAAATATATTTTATATTTTATGTACACAATATGTAATAAATTTTTATTTGATTTCTTAAACATGCTTTATTCCAAATTCTATTCCTATAAAAACACTTCGTGTATTTAATTACAATTGTATCATTGTTAATTCATAATAACGGTATTTCAATTATTTACTGAAATATCGTTAACATATAGTTTTTTTACCATTCTAACTTCTTCATTCTTTCCATATGTCCAAACCATCTTAAAGATCCTTTCATTAATTTGTTCATTGCACCATCATTCGTACCGCAATCCCTTTTTATATTTTCATTCGACACTCTATCATATCTACACATTCGTCGAAGAGATCTCTACAGCATTTATTCTATTTTCATCCTTCTTTTGCCAGTTCCATGATTCGCTTCCATACATAAGGGTCGGTAGAAGAACACCATTGTGCACTGCCATTCTAGCTTTTTTGGATAGGTTTAGTTTAGGATATTTATAAAAAAAGTTTATCATTATTAATATCCATGAAATGCGATTCACAAATGCATTGAAAAATACAGTTTTGTTTATAAAATTTTACATACTTTAGATAACTGAATTCCGGCTTCTCCTGACAAGATCTTTGGTATAACAGGAGAGGACCATCCGTGCACCATGCCTGGGTACACCAGAGCGATTGATACTGAAAAATAAGTTTTAATTTTTTTTTTTATATTTCCAATAAATTAAAAAAGGAGTTTAAATTATTGAAGAATCGAGTCTTTATTTAATTACGATATATAGCATGTTTTTTTTAGAGGTTTGGTTTTTAAACTGTCAGCATTGTTTCTACAGACTGTCAATTTGACAGTTGATAGTTGATTTGTAGTCAGTACAATTTGCCATTTTTTCCAGTTGCTCAATAAAGGGGCCGTAAATTTGACTTCATGATTGCGCTTCATTCGAGCTACCCGTGGCGAAATCATATTTAAACAACAATGGCATAAAATTATCTATTAAATAAAGCCAATGTGATAGACATTAACATTATATTAATGTGTTTTTTATTTATTTTTAATATGTATACCTATAAAAAAACTTCATTTTTATAACAATGTGTATAAGGTTAAAAAAACACCCTATATTAAGTTTCAATACTCGAGCAATCTCTTGTCTATTGACATCTTTGTTGGTTCTTTGAATCTACCGAAAATCCAAAAAAACACATTCCTACAAACTGTGAAAATCGACGCAATGATTTTTTACGTGTGTTTATTAAAAAATGTTTTTCGAGGATATAATAACTTTATTATCGTGAGAAAGAACCATAGCTTTAAGATTGTCAAAAATATATTACTATAGTCGTTCCTAAAATTAACTTTAAAATTAACACTTCTTTCCACTTTCTTGACTTGATTCGAATGTATTATACCTTCTACATATACTCGTATATAAAATGAAGTAAACATAAATTAAAACAGTTATTTTACTAAATTTTCATATGAAGCACTCACTTTGTGGTTAGACATTTTAAACTTATAGATACAGAATAATTAAACACTTTGTATTTAACTACGGTATGGTTATTATAATTGATATCAACTAGTTTCGCTTGGACCCAAGCTTCACCAGGGCAGTATAACAATTGTTGTTATACTACCCTGATGAAGCTTGGGTCCATGCGAAACTAGTTGGCATCAATTATAATAACCATACCGTGGTTAAATACAAAGTGTTTTTTTTTTACTTTATATCTATTAGTGTTTTTTTTCTCTTACAAATTAATATTTGTAAAATTCATTTTTTTATATAATTATAATATTTAAACAGAAATGATAGTAATGTATTTTATTATTATATTATCAAAGGAAAGAAGGAAAGCCAAGCGGGAAATTACCAAATCAAATGCCCGAGTGGCATCCCTTGAACCAGGAAATCATCTTAATATTTTATATTTACGAGTCCTCTGACTAAAAATAATGTTTAAATCGCCTCGGTTGTGGACATTTGCAATGTCGATGAGGCGGTGTTTACTATTTTTTTGTTAATAGATGTATAAAAAAATAATCCATAATTTTAAATCAATAGTTACCGCAAAACGCAGCTGCATATTGAATACTTTGACTTCCTTCTGACATCGAATGTTTTATGTTTATTTTGCTGTGAACTCAACTAAGCGGTCCGACTGTCGAAGGAACCAATAAGATAAAACCAACGTGAAACCGAATAATGAGCAAATGTTTTATCAGTGGTGGAAACCCAGGGCACGCGTGCCAGAGATGGGACGTGCAACCAATTAGACACATTAAGCAATCTCTTTTTATAACGATATCCAAAGGACTGGACATTGTCATCATTATAGAGAGAGACAGCAATTGAAGACAACATTATAAAGGTGCCAAGTGGTTTACACATAAAGCAGATAAAATAAGCAAACACTGTTTTTTGTTCCATATGCCATGTACCACGGGTGTCATTTTTAGGATGTCTCTTCCTCAGCTTATTCCCGTCCACTCCTAAACAAAGGCCTCCTCCATTCGCTTCCATGTCACTCTGTCCTGTGCAGACTGCATCCAGGTTATTCCGACGTGTCTGTTCAAATCATCCTTCCACCGTAGTTGCGGTCGCCCTGCACTTTTCTTTGCCGTCCACGGTCTCCAAGTCAGCAGTCTTCTTGTCCATTTTTCATCTGAGCTTCTGGTTACGTGACCTGCCCGTTGCCATTTTAGAGTCGCCACCTGGTGGATGATGTCAGTGACCTTTGTTTTTTCTCTCACCGTATCGTTTCTGACTCTGTCTCGTTAGGCTTATTCCTAACATAGCTCTGGGTCACTCGCAGTTTCTCGCCACTTTGTTTGGGCAATGTTACTGTTTCAAGACCATAAGTACCAACTGGCAGAACACAGGCTTCATAGACTTTTCGTTTCAGGTTGATCGGTATTTTCTGTTTTTAAGGATGTAACCCATGTTTCCACTATACTATATCATTCAATCATTACGCACTTTTGCACAGTTATTGGCCTTTATGTTTAAGACCAATTGGGAACTCATTTTTAACTTTTGGTACACTTGGCACCTTTGTCCAGTCTTCAATATTTGATGACATAACGTTTAAAGAAACGAAAATTAAGTATACAATAACATAAATGTATATAATAAACATGTGTATATGTATTTATTACTTTAAATATTGTAACTATATGTACTATTATTATTATTATTTATTGTTTTAAAAGACTAACACCAAAGATTTAAATCAATGATATTGGATTTTTTTTAAATCTTCAATATGAGCAGAAAATAGCTCATTATTATGAAGAAGGAATCTGGTCGTGTCCAGGCGTGAACCCAATCCCTCAAGTGGCGAACCTTTTTCGCAAGTGGATCAAATTTATATTAAAAAAAGCGCTGGCTAGGGTTTTCATAAGAATGAAAGTCGTGACACGTTTTTATTTAGAAAGAAGTCGATGGCGACCCTTTTTTAAGCTCATCGGCGACTTCCGGTAATTTGACAGAGAATTCGGCATTTTTTAGCGACTTCCGGGGCCAGTAGGTAAAGAATTCGGCGGCGACCCCTTTTTTTAGCCCATAAGCGACTTCCGGCCGGTAGAATTCGGCAGCGACCAATTAGATTTTCCGGACTACTGATCGGAAGTCGCTGATGAGCTAAAAAAAGGTCGCTGACAAAAAATACCCCTGAAAACGCCCGGGTCACGTAATTTCTCCCGCGGGTCCGTTGTTCGCCATCCCTGCTCTAGACCACCATCCGATATGTTAATTTACTTTTAATCGTATTACTTACATTCAAATGAAAAAAAAAAAAAAATTATGTATTTAGTACATGTAAATATTTATTCATTTATAAACAATAATATAATAGGTGGGGGTTGCTAGACATTCGTTAAGCAGAAAAAAAAACATGGCGGGAAATACCCTACCTACTCAAGTAGTGCTGGCATCCGGCACGCTATAAGATCAAGACAGAAGGGGCACTTGAACGACTGAAATACCAGCGTTATAAAGAGAGAGCAATATCGGTCTATAGAAAGAAGAGGGATCAAACACGTTTTGAGGACTTCCGAAATGAAGACACTGAGGACGATAGCAGGCAAGACACTGAGGGATAGCGTGAGGAACACCAGAATAAGAGAGATGATATTATAAGATGGAGCAGACAGCGAAAAAGGGACTGGTACGGTCATGTTCAAAGAATGGACACCACCAGATTCCCCTATATTGTATTGCATAATCGACCTCATGGGACTCGTCCTCGTGGAAGACCTCCTAAAAGATGGAAGGATAGCTGGGAATCTACCTCACAGGAGGAACAACACTCTGGAGAACAGACCACATAAGTCTACAATAAGGAAGAAGAAGAAGAAAGAAGAACAAATAGAAAAAATACTAACAAAACCAAACAACCCTCGTTTATTTCATCGTTATAGAGAGATTATCGTTATCGGGAGAATCTTTGTAAAGCGAGACTACTTTATTACTAAAACTTAAGACATATTAATTAGATATTAGGCATTGGGCAAATGAGAGATCTACTGAACCAACTATGGAATGTTGAATTAACCATTCCATCCAATGCTATTAACCTCTACAGTGCGGCTAACTACATTTGCAGTTCACATTTGAATGTATCTTAAAGCCTTTTTACTTCAGTTCATTGTACAGTGCTAATTGTAAAACTAACTAACTAACCATTACGCCGTCTCCCCAAAAGGGAAGGCAGAAAGAATGGACTACCACACTTTAACCGATGCTGCACTCCATCCTTCTCTTTTCGCCCCACAGGAGACGCGGTGTGATGGCTTGCGAACCTCATCGCCACCAATAGGCATCTTCCGCGCACACTTTGATCGTCCAACATCCACAAAATAAATCTAAAACAAATAATATTATCTATACCTTATTTTGTCTTAGTTTAACTTCAATCTTGTTTCTCACTATCATTTGTTGATTGTTAACTATTATTTTTAATTTGTGGTAGCATGTAATTGGCCTTATTTTAATTATTCTAAATGTTTCTTTTATATATATGTTATTGATATCGCTGTATGTTACCCTTAATAAATAAATAAATAAATATAAAATACAATGATATAAAATAAAATAACAAAATAAAAATAATGTTCTTTTTAGATGGCGCACATATTGTCTATTTAATTTATGTTCCACGTATCCACCGCTTTTTTTTAATTAACAGAAATTAGGCACTTAACAAACCAACACCAGCAAGAACTTTAAAATATTATTGAAGAAATTATTCAAATTGTCATTGGAACAACATTGCTAATTGTACGTGAAACATTATGATAAATCGGGATTGTCGGTTTCAGCTGCAAATGTAGTCAGCCGATGTTCGAATTTTTTTTTTTAACTTCAAATGAAGCCAGCCGCACAATGACGGCTTAAAAACAATGAAAATTATGGAAAGTGTACCAAAAAAGGTTCACTACCACTTGTATAACTTAAATATAATAACTTGGCACTATTGACGTGTCAATATACGAGTATGTAGATTATCTCACTTGTTCAAGATGTTCTCTATGATATCGATTAATTTCAAGTCTTCAATCGGAACAACATATCACAATATTTTATGATATGCATACTCGTACTGCTATACGATTGGTGATTCATATTTGTATTGTATTGTGTATCTGTTTTTTCTCTGTATGTATTATCTATTATTTCGTACGAGTACTTTTATCTTCGAACAGGCGTATTAGTAATGATTTGTGATTGTGTGGTGATATAAATATTTAGTTAACCATTCCCTTGCGGTGCTAAAATAAAAACGCGCGTTCCTGTGTTGGGTAGTCAGTACACAATCAAAAATTAGCGATTTTAAATTAGCTAATTCCCTTAATTCCCTGAAGAAGAAGAAGAAGAAAAAGTGTTGATGCAGAACGGTTTTTTAGTACTTACAATTTAATTGTTGACGATCGACGCATTAAAATTAAAACAATCATCCATAGAAACATACTCGATGATAAATTTTAATAATTTTTAATCATTATTTAATTTTTATTCGATAATTGTTATTACGTCAAGATGGCACTGCCAGAGGCGACTTACTTTAACAACGTACGAGTATTTGTAGTTAAAGGATACATTTAGCACAGTTCGGCGAGTGTAAGGGTGCCTGTCCATCGGAGCGGAGCGAGGCAGCGGAGCGGTGCGAGGGAGTAATGCGGAGCAGAGTTGCAGACTGTGTCTGTCCATAGACGCGGAGCTAGGTAGCGGAGCAGAGTTGCGGAGCAGAGTTGCGGAGCAGAGTTGCGGAGCAGAGTTGCAGACTGTGTCTGTCCATAGACACGGAGCTAGGTAGCGGAGCAGAGTTGCGGACTGTGTTATTCCATACGCAGAGCTAGGCCGCGAGTACGCTTCTCCGCTCCGCGTCCTCGCTCCGCTTCCCGGTTTTGTATGAATTTTTAAACTAGTTCGCAACTCCCTGTCCACTGAAGAGGAGCGGAGATTTTATGCAATTCTATTGGTGGATTTTTACCTCGCTCACCGCTCCGCCGCGCCACCTAGCTCCGCTCCGGTGGACAGGCACACTTTTAACGTGGCACACCTTCGGAAGTGAAATAACGCAATGAGAAAAATCAAAGAAACATTAAAAATTTTATTACAAAAAACGTGATACAAATTATGTAACGTACGTAAATTATTATAAACTCTGCAGAGGAGTTAAAACGTGATATGTTTACAAATAAAAAATGAAAATTTATCTTTTCCATATAAATAATTGTATGATGTAACATATCCCGCTTACTACATGGCAGAGAGAATCAATATATTATTAACAAGCAATGTTTTAAAAAAAAAATTACAGTCAGCATAATTTCGTATAAAAAATGTTACAGAATATTATACAAAATACTTATTAAAAAATTATATATAGTTCTATTGATTAAGTCTTACTTATCGGTATAATAATATATAATTGTTAATATATACACAAATTTAGAAACGATATAAGTGGCAGTTTAATCAGAACAAAAATCGATTTAAAATGGTAAATATTTTTATAAATTTTCATTTAAACGAGTTTCTGCGGATATCAATCATACATAAAGAATTATTTTGTTATAGACAATCAAAAACAGGAATATTTAAACGAGTTTATAGTTTAGGTACACTATATAACATCTTATCCCCTACGAGATAATTTAACTCGACAAATCTCTCCATGTTACTTACCCATGTGTTATTTATAAATAACGGGAATTTCAGATTATTAAAAAAACAGACACATTTATTTATCGGGAGTTGAGAGAAAAAATTTCATTTCACACGACAGAGGTAAAAATGTCACGAATTTGTAAATGCGCTGTTATTTTTTATTTCTTTTTCCTTTTGGCGTCTTGCTGCTTAAACTGTCAGCGCAGGGATCAATGGGTGCCGTAGACCTTTGAGGAGGGTTGCGAGTTGCGCCCGACGATCGGACAGGCAGCCGGGTAACACTCCGTTCCCGAATCAGTCCTGGGGGTGCAAGCCCAGACGCGGCGGCCGGTGGAGAATCGTCCCACACGCAATTAGCCCTGTTTTCATTCTCAATATGGTAAGTTCTCGCTAAGTTTTCGAAAGGTCTTAATCCGGGTATTGGTGCCGGATCTTTATAAAGCGGATGCGAGGAAATTGGTCGTGCTGACACAGGAGGGCATACTGATGATGTAGGAGGGCACACTGAGGACGAAGGCCGGGGCTGTGGACGACGTGCTGAACGTGCAGCTCGCGGTGGACACGCGGAGGATGCAGCTGGTGGAGGACAAACCGAAGCCGCAGACCTCGGGGGACATGCTGAAGAACCAGGCCTCGGAATACCCGATGTTGATGGCATCGGAAGACGCGATGTTGATGGCATCGGAAGACGCGATGTTGATGGCATCGGAAGACGCGATGTTGATGCCATCGGAAGACGCGATAAAGGCGCTATGGGAGAATCATCATCCCACACGCAGTTTTCCTTGTTCCTTTCCTCAATATCCCTAGTTCTTATAGAGTTTTCGTAAGCATTTAATCCGGGTATCGGGGCCGGGTTAACATAAAGTGGATGAGATGTAATTGGTAGAGGATCATCATCCCACACGCAGTTTTCCTTGTTCCTTTCTATAATATCCCTAGTTCTAATCGAGTTTTCGATGGCATTTAATCCGGGTATTGGGGCTGGATTAACATAAAGTGGATGCGATGTAATTGGTCGAGGATCATCATCCCACACGCAGTTTTCCTTGTTTCTTTCCATAATATCCCTAGTTCTCACCGAGTTTTCGAAAGTATTTAATCCGGGTATTGGGGCCGGGTTAACATAAAGTGGATGCGATGTAATTGGTATAGGATCATCATCCCACACGCAGTTTTCCTGGTTCCTTTCTATTATATCCCTAGTTCTCACCGAATTTTCGAAAGCATTTAATCCGGGTATTGGGGCTGGATTAACATAAAGTGGATGCGATGTAATTGGCCGAGGATCATCACCCCACACGCAGTTTTCCTTGTTTCTTTCTATAATATCCCTAGTTCTCACCGAGTTTTCGAAAGTATTTAATCCGGGTATTGGGGCCGGGTTAACATAAAGTGGATGCGATGTAATTGGTAGAGGATCTTCTTCCCACACGCAGTTTTCCTTGTTCCTTTCTAAAATATCCATAGTTCTCACTGAGTTTTCGAAAGAATTTAATCCGGGTATTGGGGCCGGATTAACATAAAGTGGATGCGATGTAATTGGTCGTGCAGACGGAGGAGGGAATACTGAAGATGGCTTGCGGGACTGTGGAAGACGCGATGGAAGTTTAAATGGCGGTGGACACACTAGGTCTGCGGCTTGCGGAGAACGTTCTGAAGGAAGACTCGATAAAGGCGCTGTGCGAGGATCATCATCCCACACACAGTTTTCCTTGTTCCTTTCCTCAATATCCCTAGTTCTCACAGAGTTTTCGAAAGCATTTAATCCGGGTATTGGGGCCGGATTTACATAGAGTGGATGCAATGTAATTGGTCGAGGATCATCATCCCACACGCAGTTTTCCCTGTTCCTTTCTACAATATCCCTAGTTCTCACTGTGTTTTCGATTGAATTTAATCCGGGTATTGGGGCCGGATTAACATATAGTGGATGCGATGTAATTGGTCGTGCAGACGGAGGAGGGAATACTAAAGATGGCTTGCGGGACTGTGGAAGACGCGATGGAAGTTTAAATGGCGGTGGACACACTAGGTCTTCGGCTTGCGGTGGCCGTACTGAAGACGTGCGGGACTGTGGAAGACGCGATGGAAGTTTAAATGGCGGTGGACACTCTAGGCCTTCGGCTTGCGGTGGCCGTACTAAAGACGTGCGGGACTGTGGAAGACGCGATGGAAGTTTAAATGGCGGTGGACACACTAGGCCTGCGGCTTGCGTTGGCCGTAATGAAGACGTGCGTGACTGTGGAAGACGTGATTGAAGTTTAATTGGCGGTGGACACACTTTGCGCGGGGCTTGCGGTGGGCATATTGAAGGGGTAGCTTGCGGAGGGCATACTGAAGGGGTAGTTTGCGGAGGGCATACCGAAGGTACCGCCTTTGAAATGCGTTTTGAAGGTGCAGCGGGAGGAATGTTATCCCAAACACAATTTGCTATGTTTTTCAACTCAATGAAATGAGTTCTCGCTAAATTTTCGAAAGGTTTTAGTCCAGGTAATGGTGAAGGATCTACATAAAGTGGATGTGATGAAATTGGGCGTGCTTTTATAGGAGGGCATGACGAAGATTGACCAGCTTTTGAGGGTTGAGAAGATCTTGTCGTTTTTATTCGAAGCGAAGAGGCAATTGCTGGAGGAGGGACGTCACCAATAGAAGCTCTGCGTGCAGGACGAGACGCAAGAGTACGGAAAGATGTACCTGGCTCACTCATTCTACGAGTGCTATCGCGTTGAGTAGCAGGAGAAGGACAACTAGCCGACGTCTTATCTAAACGCGGCGTAAAGCCACTATAGAGAGAGCGAGAGGTCCCTCCGACATGTATCCTAGATGGTACGTATCCAAGTAAACGTTGCCTTTCAGAATTTTCCTCTTGAGATGTCTCAGGTCCTATATACTCAGGAGTTTGGAATAACTTCCGATTTGTTGGTTTTCGAAGTGCTTTCGGGGGTGGGAGCGACGATGGACCCCGTGAGGGTTTGGGGGCGCAAGGTGGTGGTGGTGTTGGTGGAATTCTGCCTTCTGTGACTGCTCGCTCGAATTCTTCAAACTCTTCAGTAGAGTTAAGACTTCTATGTGGACGTGGAGGTGTTGGAGTCCACGGAGGTTGAGGGACACGAGGCGGTGATGGTGTTGGTGGAATTCTGCCTTCCGCTACCGCTCTTTCTAATTCTTCAAACTCGTCAGTGGAATTAAAGCTTCTATGTGGACGTGGAGGTGACGGAGTCCATGGAGGTTGAGGAGGACATACAGGTGAAGAAGAAAATGGACTGTTTCCTTCATCAATTGGTGACAGTTGTGGACAAGGAATATTTGACTTACTTCTAGGTCTATTACGGGCCTTAGGAAATGATACTGGAAATGTAGAAAGTTCATTAATTAATGTTTTCAACTCCTGTTCATCATCAACTTTGGGAGATTGTTGTTGTTGAGGATTAAATTGGATCGCGATTTTCCATGGCTTATTTTCAGGCCCGTCAAATAACACTACCTCTCCACTTTGTTGTGGACTTTGGCAAGGGTCGTTTATTGGAGGTGAAAAGTGAACCCCTTTCGGTGATCGTTGTGTAGTCTCACTTAATATTGAATAACGTTTTGATCCTTCTTCCCCAGTAATGTTTATGAAAGAAACCTCAGCGGACTTTATTTCAATGTTTGATTCAGGTGTGCATATCTCAGGTGCAACGTATTCGGGTAATCCAACATTTCTACCAATGAGATTTTGCGCTTTAAGGAAATTTGAGCGGGCTTTTGCTCCAGGTGTCAAATTAAAGTCACTTGGTTCGTCAAATAAATACATGGACTCATCTTCAATATACGGGTCATTAAAACTACATCTCCCTCTCTCAAGATTAAATGCTGGAGGTCCAGAAAAGCGACGTTGCGTTCGAGGACGAGGTGGTGTCATTCCAATCGAGTGACGGTAATCTGTAACTGGTTTTCTTGGATCCATTTCAAATAAATCCAAACCGCCCACATTTCCTACTTCTGGCGGGCCCGATAAACGTCTTCCTGGGGAAATTTTACCTTGCCCTGTTACTCCTCCAAATGAACCTCTTCTTTCTGGTACATTCATAGTTCTAAACAATTCTTCGTAAGGTGGGGCACATACCAAATCCGGACCCGTTATATCTAAAGCAGGACTGAAAGTGTCATCCAAACCAATCGGTTGATAAGGAACTTTATCCAAGCAAACTCCTGGCGGTCCTGAAAATCTTCGTCGTCGCTGACCCCTTTGAGGTGTCATGCTCAATGAATATCTATCCATCTCTACTGGCCCCCTTGGATCCAATTCAAAGAAATCTATATCACCCACATTTCCAAATTCTGGTGGTCCCGATAGACGCCCCCCTGGACAAATTTTATCCTGTCCCGTCGTTCCTCCAAATGAACCTCTTCTCTCAGGTCTACCTGTAGTTCTGAACAAGTCTTGGTAGGGTGGAGCACATACAAGATCTGGACCTGTAATATCTAAACCAGGCCTAGAAATATCTTCCATTGCTAGCGATTCATTCGGAGCCCTATCTAAACAAACTCCTGGAGGTCCAGAAAATCGTCGTTGCCGAGACTTTTGAGGTGTCATCCCAATTGAATGTCTCGCCTGTCTCACCGGTCCCCTAGGATCTAACTCAAAGAAATCTATACCACCCACATTTCCAAATTCTGGTGGTCCCGATAGACGCCCTCCTGGACAAATGTTACCTTGTCCTGTTGCTCCTCCAAATGAACCTCTTCTCTCAGGTCTACCTATAGTTCTGAATAAGTCTTGGTATGGTGGGGCACATACGGGTTCTGGACCTGTAATATCTAAACCAGGCCTAGAAATGTCTTCCATTGCTAGAGATTCATTCGGAGCTCTATCTAGACAAACTCCTGGAGGTCCAGAAAATCGTCGTTGTCGAGACTTTTGAGGTGTCATCCCAACTGAATGTCTCGCTCTCCTAACCGGTCCTCTAGGGTCTAATTCAAATAAATCTAAACCACCCACATTTCCTATCTCTGGTGGACCTGACATACGTCTCCCGGGACAAATTTTATTTTGTCCAGTTGCCCCACCGTACGAACCTCTTCTGTCTGGCTTCTGACCAGCTCTGAACAATTGCTCGTATGGTGGTGCACAAACTAAATCTGGGCCAGTTATGTCCAATGTTATTCTCGAAGTATCATTTATAGCTAATGCTTCTGGTGGACAATATTTACCCTTCTCGAAATTAACATCTGGTGGTCCTGATCTCCGATTTTTCCATGGAAGTGGTTTAATAGGAGTCATTCCAACTGAATGTCGCCTCTCCCGTACGGGTGCGGTAGTGACATCTCCAAGAACTGAAAGAGCTGAGTCGTCGACTACTAATTCCATTACTTCAGCTCCAATTTCCCATGGATCTATATCTCTTGGACCCTTTTCTAAGTTAGCGCGTGGAGGAGCTGAGTATCTTTGTCGTCTTCTCGTTGGTCTAGGTCTCGGAGGAGTCAAGCCCATGGAATATCGTGGTTTACGATTATACAATGGTTCAGGGGGTTCTGGAATGGAATCATCTACCAACGACATTTCTAGTTCAGACAGCATACCCGTAGAATCAAAAGAATCAAAAGGTGGCTCCTCATCTACTAAACGACCCCTAGTTTCCACACGGGGAAACTTCATTGAAGGATAGTACATTTCTTCGTTTAATCTTACCTCAAAATATCTTCTCTGGGCATCTCTAAACGCTTTTTCAGATCTCGGTGAAAATGCTTCTTCTGGTTCTCTCAGACCAGGAAAATGATGAACAGGAGTATCGGGAATGGTTGCATCTAATTCAAATGTTTCGTCAAATAAATCTGGTTCATATATATGTGATGTTTCCGATACATCTCCAAAATCCATTGAAACATCACCTATGAACGATGCATCGATGGTATCTTCTTTCCTTGGGTAGAGTGTGGGGGGAGCAGAGAGCCTCTTTCTAAAAATTTCTCCTGTTTGATTCCGTCCGCCGAATGAATAACGCCTTTCGGGAATTTGAACGATGCGAGCGAAATCTTCAAAATCATCCACAGATTGTTCTGCCATATCTTCAAAGTGCCTATCTTTTAAATATTTTAACTTTTTGAATCTTTCTCCTGGATCTCTGATTCTCGTTATACAAGGCATTGTGTATGTACCAGGTTGATTCTGATCTTCCACGAACAAATCATTTTCCGAAGCGATGCTAGAAAACCGTGAATCTGTGATATCCAAGAGTTCATCATCCATATCTGCCATATCAAGAAGATCCGAGTCCTCTAATAATGAAAAATCCAATTTCCGCCGGGCAGCTGGTCGTGGCTGCCCAGGTGGAACTAGGCCATGCGCCTCGTAATAATTCTGGTCAGCATATCTTAGTTGGAAAAACCTTCTCGTTGCTTCGCGAAATTCTCTCGCAGCCCGAGGAGAAAACGCGTCTTGCGGTTCAATTATACCTTCAAATACAGGGGATGGCGGCAAGGTATCATCGAGTTGCATGGATTCATCAAACAAGTTAGGTTCATCTGGCACTGGTGTAATCGCCGAAACGTCTCCAAAATCGATTGTCTCATCGAATAGCAAGCTTGCATCCACCGTAGGCTCCTTCACCTCGAACATGTACACGGGGGCAGAATCACGCCTGCGCTGTCGGGGCCCCCGGGGCACATACCCACCGAATGATCTCCTTCTCGAGGGGATGCGCGGAGGTGGGGGAGGGACGAAGAAAGAAGGGTCGATCGACATGTTAGACATTTCGCGGAGGTATCTCTCTTTCATATATTTCAATTTTTTAAATCTCTTTGCTGGGTCTTTTATTGCAGTTATGGCGGGCATAGTGTAGGTACCGGGTTCATCTTCATTCTCAACAAATAGTTCGGGATCTGTGCAAATACTAGAAAATGTAGATTCGATAGAACTAAATCCGGGCATCGACTCATCGCCTATAGAATCTCCGCCATATACAGAAGCGAATGAGATTTGCTCGGGAGGCCTATTAAATACTTCTAATGCTTCGGCCTCCGCAGAGTTCAAGTTCTGCCACATATCAATCACAGTTGGTACTGCGGGCGAAGGCGGCGCGGGTGGCGCTGGATAAGTATAAATCCTGTTGATTCCGCTTCGGGCTTCCTGACGAATGAAATTCTCCAAGTCTTCCTGCCCCATACTTATCTCGTCACAAACATCTGGAAATTCGAATGTCACATCGTCTAAGCCTCCCATATCTTGATCCGGTTCAACGTATTCCAACAATTGGAAGTATTCTCGCGTGATTGGGGGGGCGATCATCGGTTGGGCCAGGTTAGCTGGGATATCGTCGAGTAGCAAGTCTGGTCGATCTTCGGCTTGGGGGTGAAACTCGTATGGACACAGCATATCGTCTGGTACCTCCACTTCTTCAACAGTTCTTGGGAGCCGCCTTGCTTTTGGAGTAGATGCTGAAAGCAATGAAGATGTGTTATTAAAATTCATTCAATACCGGTATTTCGGAGACTAAAATTCATTCAATATACAGAGACTTTTTCCCATAATAATACCGAAACATGGCACCCGTACTGAATGTTAATGGTATCTTTAGAATAAATTTAATTTATATCAATGTTTGTATTTTACATGATACTTCGGAACTTTTATTTTCGTTGCATTACATTTTTTTTTTTATTTCACAGCTTCTATTTGGTGAACAGGTGGTGGCGTTTTTCCTGTTAATTCATGTGTTTTGAGTTTTTTTATTATTTTTATATTACATAATTAAAGGAAATGAAAAAAAAAATCGATTATATAACAAGGGAATTGTATTTACGATCACTTAGTTAAGTAAGATGACTTGGACTTGGATCTTTTGACTTACAGAGGATCAGCTCTTGTGGCTATACCTCTTACGTCTGGTGGGAACATTGTTGGAAGGTGATTTTTTGAATCGAAGAAACACATGTTTTAGACACATTCCCATAATTAACTCAATATTGGCCATCATGTGGGTTAGTCCACTTTTCCTTTGACTGCCTTATTTTTAAATCGTGTTTTATTTTCATTCCAGGATGTCCGGCAACTATAAACGGAAGTCAGGGTGACATTCGTAAGAAGACATGTTTAAGGTCATAAAGAATGTCCAACAAATGAACATAGGGTGCCTTAAAGCAATTATATAACCAATGGTATCATTCACTGTGTGCTGGGATTGCCACAAGAAATAAGCGATTCAAATGTGACTTTTGCGCAGAAAATTTAAAATATTGTATTAAAATTAATAGTTAACTGTTTAATTAAAAACTCTTATTAGAATAACACAATTGATTTAATTTCTTTTGAAATTGTCGCTACAGCTGTTTTGTTCTGAATTTAATTTCGGAAAAAATAGTGGTTTAATTTATAAGAAAAAACAATATTTTTTTTGTAAACGCACTGTCACTCACCACTTGATTGCAAGCAATTTCCCCGAAATCCATCACTGTTAGTCAGGGTCGAATTGAGACTTTAGATGCCACAATACTTACAATTTTTTGTGCCTCCTTATTTCGTGAATGCAATACTTTTTAAATAAAATCTGTATAACATGCGATTTTGAAGGAAACAAAATTATTACTAATAAAAGAAATAAGGTTTAAAAAAGTAATTAATTTTGAAAGTTGTATTTTACATACCCGCAATCACTAGCATGGAAATAAATTTGAATAGATCAACAACCAAAGAACAAATGGCCCGAGAAAGGACGATGTCAAAAAACTAAATTGTTATCCGGTAACCATAATATTATATTTTTGGATGTTAAACAACAACAACAAACCATCAAGCAGTTTTTTGGAGGTCGTTGTACTTTTGATATTTGCCCCTTTTGGTTTATGAAGTTGCCGACCACTGGCCTAAGAAGTTTCACATCATTCAAACACAATCAACAAATGTGCGCATGCCCACAACGATCAATGGAGAGCCCCAAATGCTCGACGTGAGTCTTCAAGATAAAATCCGAAATGAAGAAATAAGACGCCGAACCAAAGTTGCTGACATCATGGATCGTACAGCTAAATTGAAGTGGCAATGGGCTAGACATATAACCAGATAGGGCAGTACCAGATGGACATCCACAATATTCCAATTGAGGCCTTGGACAACGAAAACGAATGTCAGGAGACCACCTAAAATATGGATTGACGCCATTGCCCGATTAGCTGGAACGACCTGGATTTTCTTGTCTTGTCCCGGAAAGAACAAGACAGGGACGCTTCACTTTTTCTTACTTCGATGGCCCTACAGCCCATATTGAGCCTTAGGCTCCAGTATTCTTCGCCTCCAACTCCTCCTGTCCTCCGCTTCGACCCTTCAATCTGACACTCGTAACAATTTCGCCCCATCTCTCCCAACTTCATCCTCCCATCGCAACCTTGGTCGTCCAATTAGTCTTCTACCACCTGGGTGCCACTCCAGCAATCTTTTTGGGGTTTGCGATGACGGCATCCTCTGCACGTGACCGGCCCATCTCAGTCTATTCAGTGTGACTTGTGTGGAGAGACTGGGAGCTTTGTAAATATAGTACAGTTCGTCATTATGCCGCACTCTCCAGCCTTCATCGTCATTCACAGGTCCCAGAATTCTGCGCAGCACCCTTCTCTCAAAAGTATCCAGTCGGACTGCGGAGTTCGCTGTCATTGTCCACGAGTAGAGAAAAATGGGAGAGGCCTGTATTCATCAGTGGAGGAAGGAAGGCTAAAGAAGAACCATAAAATCAATAAACTTGTAAGAAAGAAATAAGTTACCTTGTGGGCATACGACTGGTTGCGGTACAGGTTCCGGGCAAACTTGCTCCTCTTGGGGGCACACAGGTGACTCCTGGGGACACACTTGCGGTGGTTGCCGTGTGGGGGAGTATAGGCTAGGGGGAGTGACATTAAGATTGAGCCTCCTCCTCGCGTCCTTCAGCTCGCGCATGACCCCGAGGTAGGACATCAGATGCACTCTCTCCATTATGTTCGGGGGGTAGGTGCGCGGCCTCCTCGGTGACATCGATACGTCCATCCCCTCCAATTCGTTTAGACATTCCTGAGATATATTTTGTTCACCCATTTTAAACTTAATTATCTTCGTTTACACTTGAATTTTGAGTGTCTCCGTACGCGAGCATACCGGAGTATAGTAGCACGCTGCTCACATGTGACAGTAGTTTATATGGTATGAAAAAATAGATTACACCAAATTTATGTTTAATCATGTGCTACATTAGATTTATTAATTCACATTTCAATTTAATTTTTGCCAAATAGCTCGCAGTTCATTATGCACGTATTTCTATAAATTACATTGTAAATTTAGATTTCTATAAAATACACAAATATACAAACAATTTACAAGTCTAACGACTGACAGAAAAGTGCATTTCTTAATTTCTTATTTTAAAAAAAGATCACCAAGTAATTTTTAACAAACCATAAACAAGTAGTAAACACCCATAAAAAAACTCTATTTTCAGTGTCATATTCAGTCGGAAAGAGCCACGGGTAATAACCGCGCTCCCTGGGGAAAAGAAAGCGCTTTTTTTTTCAGCACTCTCTCCACCATCAGAGAATATCGGATCCCATGCGGTGACCAAATAATGGAACTATATTCATTCAAGTGTGTGGAATGAAGATAAAGTTACATTATTAAGAATATTTAAAAAATAATCTAAATTACTCGTAACTTTGGTACATATATATATATATATATATAGTTTATTATTCTTATAATAGCACATTAGATCCCTTCACATGAATTATCGCTTGTATTTATTATTTATTAAGCGTTTAGCAAGTAAAGGTTTTAACCAGGTATAACAAACGTGTCACGAATAAAAAATAAATCAAATATTGAATGTCGCCACGTGAGGACTCTGAGAAATCGATGTGCGTGCGTGACACGGTGTATGAAGATTGAGGAACAAGAGATGAATGTCAGGAAAGAAAAAAGTGGCAGTTCATTATTTCTGCATTAACATTGCTTATCCTCTTAAAAAAATCTCTATCTGCATTTGCGCAAAATAGCTCATCCACAGTTCCAATGCAGGTACGATTGAATATTTTTGAGCTGAGCGAATCATGAATAACATCATCATAAAGGGTAAAATAGAAGCCCGTCGAAGTATGGGGAGAAGACAGATCTCCTGGCTTTGGAACATACGTGATTGGACGGGGATTAGAACAGTGGAGGCGCTGTTTAGAACTGCACAAGACAGAGACATGTTCTCTCAAGTGACAGTCAGGGGATCCGTCACGGCACATAAAGAAGCAGAAGCCAATCATTTATTGCCGACTTTACGAGGTCCTTTTTGTATTAATTTTTAGTTACGTAATTATTGTATAACGAAAATAAATAAACGTAACAAAATATTTTATGATATTAAATAATAAGATGTTTAGTTTTATTCAATACTTTTTATACGGTTACGGTAGCCCCCCCGGAAGACCGCCGAAGAGATGGAGAGATAGTTGAGAGTCAACCTCCCAAGAGAGGCCAGCCTGATTTCAGGAGCAGACTAAAGGTCTATAAGAAGAAGAAAAAGAAGACCCATAAACCGCAGCCTTGCATTAAAAGGTTGACAAGCAACATTGGCGACCTTCGTTGCAGAGTGGTAAGAGCTCTGACTACCATACCGAAGGTTCCGAGTTCGATTCCTGGCGCTGGCAGTGTGATTGTCACACTGTCTTTGGTCTGGTGTAGAATTCACGTGACAACAAAATGGCGATAGATTAGCTACCTACCACATGTCACCAGAATCACTATGATAGCTAACCCTTTACATCGATTTGGCTCATGCTGTCATGATGTAAAGAGCGATTCCACAAAATAATAATAATAATAATATGGAACGAATGGACGAGAGAAGAATGGTTAAAATGTTGTATACAAATAGTGTGAGTGGAAACAGAAGTCGCGGAAGACCATGGAAAGCATGGCATGACCAAATTAATCAAATACTGAAAGGCAGCCACATTCAAAGTCGGAAAAATCGACGAACGTGCATATTTTGATGCAAGAATGTGGAGGAAGCAAGAGAGGTATTTCAGGACAGAACGGTATGGCGGTCCATCGTCTCTGCCTACCCCCCCGGGGAGACGCGATGGTTAGTTTTAAAAGTACATTTTGATTATAAGCTATTGCGGTGGGTTTGTCTTCCACTGAAGAGACTGGGCGCTTCTTAACACATAAAAAAGTACTTCTACCTTACATGTCATATTAGATTCTTAACAAAATAAGTAATTTTATTTTTTAGTTATAAAAGTCTTCCATGGTGTTTATTTAATCGAATAGAATTACATAATATAATTTAATGTAAAATCACATAAAAATAATATATTTTAACAAGGTAGGTATATAAAATGTATTGATATGAATTAAATTTCAATCATCATAATCACTGAATATGACTGTTGATTCGGCCACGGGATCCCACGGTCTTCCACAAATGGATACATCGAATGAATCGCAATTCATTGCAGGTTCGCAATTACGCAACCACGAATTCTCCTCTTCATCCGAGGAGAGTGAAATATTTTGGTCGCAGAGATGAAGTGATTCCATCATCACTCTTTGAAAAGTATCGTATTCGCCGTGTGAATTAGAGTGTTTCCCAGGAGAATACTGCACCAACAATGACCAAGAGGACGTGTCAGGGCCATCGATTGTTAGACATTCGTCGTCTCCTTGATCTATCCGCATCGGCGAGCTCGTCCGCAGGGGCCCTCTGCGCGAGGGCGTGCTGTGTGCGGGAGAACTCGGCGAAGGCGAGCTCGAGCGATAGGGGCCTGACTCTGGACAAGCGCTGATGTCCGATTGCGGTGAATCTGGCGGTGAATCGCAAATTCTCCTTGCTAGGGGTGAGCTTGGTTGCAAATATTTCTCGGGTAAACCGAATCGGTAGGGCCCTTGTGGTGGGCCTGAACAAGCGCTGATATCGGATTCCGAAGAATCGCAAGGATCGCTCGATGCGGGTGAGCTCGGTCGTAAGTATTTCTCTGGTAGACAGTATGCATCTGCCGGCGAACTCGGCTGTAAATATTTCTCTGGTAATCTGTATTGAGAAGTCCCTTGACAAACGTTCGTCGGCGGAGCGTTAGGCACCGATTCGCATTCCTCATCAGCAAATAGTCTTCTCCTTACTAAGTTTGCTTTACCCCTGCCAGTCCGTCTATTGTATAGGGAGGGTCTCAAAGGCGTTGTGCATATTTCTGGACTGCGTGCGACAGGAGACGCTAGCTCAGGAGGTTCTACATCACATATGAGCTCAATAGACTCCCGTAATAACTCTGGTGGGAAAGAAACAATCGGTTTTTGATACCTTTCTCGCAACGACTCAAAGAGTGCTTCTTCAGGTATTTCACGCGTAGCATTTACCATCGGGAAGTTCATTGTTGTGTCATTCAAATTTATATTTACGAAAGAAATCTCCGAAATTTGTTCAATAATATCGGAATCCCCGGCAGTAATGTTCTGACAGATGGACATGTTTACTAGCGACATGTTGAAATCATCTATCATTTGCCCCGAAGTGTTGGGCCTATTCCTGCACGGATCTGGGCTCGGAAGGTTGCAGTCATTTCCATTGTGATTCAGATGTAGTGATATGTCTTCGGCCAACGCTTCGATCAGATTATCAAGTACTTCAGCCGAAAGGTTAGCCATTCCTGAAACATTTCCAACATTCCTTTGGTTAGCAGGGGGAGAAAATGAGCACCTATCTCTCTGATTTACAGGGGGAGAAAAAGGGCACCTGTAGTCATTCTGGTTTGCGACAGGTGAAAAGGGACATCTGTTCGCAGGGCCTCTTTGGTTCGCAGGGGGGGAGAATTGCATAAAATCGTCATTCGGAAAATTTCTCCTATTGGCGGGAGGAGACCGAATTTGCTGATTCGCTGGACAATTTCTTGCGCCTCTTTGATTAGCTGGTGGTGACATGCCGTAGCCGTCGTTCATATCCATGTTTCTCTGATTTGGTGAGGCGCGGTGACACATCAGACCCCCGCTCCTACTTCTCGCGCCCCTTTGGTTCGCCGGAGGAGACCGAACTCCCCTTTGATTCGCTGGAGGTGACATCTCGAAACCATCCCCAAAGTATTCATTGTTTTGGTATTGCATATTGGCGGGTAAATTTCTTTGACACCTTTGGTTTGCTGGTGGAGACATGCCTCTTTGGTTTGCCGGTGGTGACATACTTCTATAATTGCCATAATTTTCAGGAACAGGAGGAATATCGAATGACTCCTCAAAATTTTCATATCTCCCACTTCTCTGATTCATTGGAGGTGACTGAAACGACTCATTTCCAAAACCTCCAAATGCTCCATAGTTTAGTGGTGACATTCCTCTTTGGTTCGCTGGGGGGGACATACATCTGTAATTTGCAGACGGAGACATAGCTCTCTGATTCGCTGTTGGGGACAGATGTCTCATATTTGCGGGGGGAGAAATGGCCCTTTGATTCGCTGTAGGAGACATGTATCTATAATTTGCGGGAGGAGACATACCCCTTTGGTTTGACGAGGCAGGCATACATCTCATATTCGCAGGAGGAGACATGCCTCTTTGATTCGCTGCGGGGGACTGACATCTTAAATTTGCTGGAGGAGACATTTGAAAAGTATCATCGAAATTTTCATACCCACGCCTCTGGTTCATCGGCGGAGACATGGGCATCCCCCCTTCCGGACTTCTTTGATTCATACGATTTCTAAGAAAATCATTTATGTTCATTTCATCCTGAACATTTATCACCCATTCGCCGTTGTCTTGTTGCATATTAACAACATACATATTGTCTTGATTACCTTGTGGAGTTGTGTCAAAAGAATCCACTAATTGCATTGTTTCATCTTGCAATAAGCTCGGTATCGTCGACCTAGTACTATCAACCAAATTTTCCGAAATATCTTCAATTAATTCTTGAACCAAACTATCGTTTGCCATCATATTATTCAAAAGATTTCTCGAATTTGGTGGAGGTTGCGGTTTAGGAGAATCGACTAAAGAAATGGACACCGAATCCACCGTAGGGGGATCAGAAGAAGTACTATTTTCTACTAGTTGGTGTGTTACATTGACTAATAAGTCATCTATTCCTTCTGGCGAAACGCATCTAAAGTTTTGGTTATTACCATCCGCTGAGGACTGGATTCTTTGGCAATTACCTGGATGACTACTTCTTCCAGGGCTGGAACTCGGAGGAGGTGTATCTTTGAAGAAATCGCTGTATCCTTCCGAGGAAATAGTAGAGTCAAATGTTGGATATGATGCATGAATTGGAGGATTAGTATTACATGGTGGTGCGAACGTAATAGTTCTTGGAGGACTTCTTGGTGAACTCTCCATAGAAGAATATAATGGCGACATTTCTCCTGGCAATAGTTCTCTTCTACCGCATTGTCTTGGAGAACTGGTGACGGAAGGTTGAAAGTCTGCCATCGGCGAGGGAGGACATGGTGATGAACTACCTCTTCCAGATCTCGAAGAACTCATAATAGACGAACAAAAGTCTGGTGAAACGTCTGCAAGCATTTGAGGTGATGGGCACCCCCTCCCAGATCTTGGGGAGCTCATAATAGATGAATACAACTCGGGTGTAACATCAGCTAGCATTTGAGGAGAAGAAGGCGATGGACATCCCCTCCCAGATCTCGGGGAGCTCATAATCGAAGAACACAGCTCTGGTGTAACATCAGCTAGCATTTGAGGAGAAGATTGTGGTGATGGACATCCCCTCCCAGATCTCGGGGAGCTCATAATAGAAGAACACAGTTCTGGCGTAACATCTGCTAGCATCTGAGGAGAACGTGGTGTGGGCGATGCACATCTACTTCCAGGGCTTCTTGTAGAACTCATAATGGAAGAACATAATTCTGGTGTGACATCTGCCAGCATCGAAGGACATGATGAATCTAAGGTAGGATGAGAAGGTTGTTCTTGGGATATATTAGCGCCGTCTGCAGCCATCGCTGCCCAATTTCGTTCAAATGAACTATTATTCATTGGTTCACACCTCAATCCGAGATTTGCTGCTTCTTGTATGATTAAATTACTGTAGTCTAATAATGGCATGGACTCGTCTTCCAATAAAGATCCATCTTCTAGAATGGAATGTTATCATATACTTAATGAAAAGATTAGTTGTATGTTTGCTCAAGCAACTGTTATCAATAACTACATATTATTACCATTTCTAGGTCGTCTTCCGCAAGATGGTGGTGTACCAACCATTATAATGAATTTTCCTTTCAAATTCGCAACTGTCTCTCTAAGCTGGATGAATATTCTCTTTATATTTCAACATCTGTTTAATTTATTTATCCTGTGTAGCACAGGATTAAAATCCTTAACATATTATTTCAAACTTAACTCCACAAATTTATTGCTGTGTAAAACATTATTAAAATTTATAAAACAAATAAGATTTAAACGTAAAATATGATTATCTGTTCATTTTTACATACTACAAAAATTTTGATGGAATAGAAGAAAAAATATGACACTGACAGAACAATTTTGTTTTTTTTTGTATTATTAGAAAGAACAATAATTCTTACTTTAAAAATAAAATAGTTCCTATTTTAATTGGTTGAAAATAACTTTGTGTTTCGAGGAAATAATAGTATGTTAACACGGATAGAATTTAAAATTCTTTATTACAAGCAAAAATTGATTGAGACCCAAAAGTCCCCAAAATTGGTTCCGGGGCTGCACTTTAGCTCAACTAATGTGCTTATTGCTAAGGAGTTTGCTGGTTGAAGGGTAAATTGCTGGAATTAGAGCTATTAACACTATGTGTAAGTCATGCTGTTTTATTAAAAGCAAGAGTCCTTTGTCTTCTGTCTTCTCTATGACTTCCTAGATCTTGCCTAATTACTCAATAAGAACTATAATATATACTACTACTACTACTGCTTCTCGGCGCTACATCCCGGTGTGGAAATTGGCCTCCTCCACAACAGTCCTTCACTGACTTCTGTCCCTAGTCATCTCTATCAATTCCCCAGCTCTTTCCATTTTCTCCCAGTCTTCTTCTAGCAATCCGCCCATCTTTTGATCTGCCTCTTAGTCTCCTTTCGCGCAGCACCCATCTGGATATAATTTTTGATGCTCTACCCTCTGGTATTCTTTCTATGGTGCCAGCCCACCTCACATGCAATCTTCCGATAACTCATTTTGTACATTAACTATAGCTTTTGATTCAGACAATGTGATGCCCATTAGTCTCTGTAGATTTAGTGGCACCCAAAGTAATATCAGTATGTACAACATTCTTTCCCGGTTAATACTATCAAAGGCTTGTAGGAACCATAATATATAGAGGAAAAAAGTGTAAGCGCATTTTATGTTTCTTTGCTATATAAATATTGTCAATTATATTCTTCTTCTTGACTATCACCCTTGAGTAGGCCTCCCTGTCCTGGGCAGCTTGGAACAACTCCCCCACGGTCCTCAGCCCCGTCCACTCTCGGATGTTCCTCAGCCAGGTAACACGCCTTCTCCCAACACCTCGTCGACCCTCAATCTTACCCTCCAAGATCAGATGTAACAGTGCGTACTTTTCGCCTCTCAGAACATGGCCCAAGTAGGACACCTTACGGATTTTGATGTTGCTCAGCAACTCTCTGTCAACTCTGGCTCTATGGAGAACTTTTGTGTTGCTGACCATGTCAGTCCAGAAAATGAAATGCTTTTATGGTAAAATCTTGATAAGCTCAAATCCCAGGTCTAATTTGTTCGAAAGGGAAATGTTAAATCATTTTTGAATGAAATAATAATTATCTCTGAATGGAGAAATAGGCTCGTTAAACGCACAATTGACAATGCCCCTTTTAAACAAAAGTAACTAACTAACCATCGTGCATTTCCCCAGAGTAGTAGGCAGAGAGGATGGACACTGTTTTATCCTGACATAACTCTTAAGCTTCTGATACATTCACACACCGCGACACATACACTCATTGATTTTTCTGACTTCGAACATGACTGCCTTTTTAATTAATCAATCAACTATGGCTCTACAGCCCATAATGGGTCCGGCTTCTTCTAGAATTCTTCAGCACTCTCCCCAGTCCATCGCCCGCATTCTCCAGTTTGTCACACCAATTGCCCTTAGGTCCCCCTCCACACAATTCATCCACCACAGTTTTGGTCTTCCCACACTTCACTTTCAATCTGATTGTGTATTGATCTTCCTTGGGATTCAGTCTTCTTCCATTCGCTGTAGGTGTCTCATTGGTGGAGAGGGTTCAAAAGAAATTCTTGAGAGCCCTCTACATGAGAGAGTACGGGGTATATCCTTGGCTCTATCCAACGGCATTTCTCTTGGGTATGCTGGGGTTTAACTCCCTCGAACTAAGGAGGGAAGGATTATTAACATCACATTTTTACAAACTGATTCGGGGCTCTATTGAGAACCCCTATGTTCTGGAGCAAATAGGTCTTTTTGTTCCTGATAACTACCTGCGACAGCGCCGACATCAATTGTTCTTTACTCCGTCACGCAGAACCAACCTGCCTTTGGTGATGCCAGTAGGAAGAGCAATTCGGACGCTGAATCTAATCATCTCGGATTTGGACATTTTCAGTGTCAGTGAGGCAGTATTCAAAATAAAAATATTGCAAATTCTGGAAAGAGTACTGCCTCACTGACGTCGACATATTTGGATTCCTTCTGATATGTATGATTTTTTGGTCTCATGTTGTTTTGTTTTTTTATCTTTATAATACCATTTTGTGTCCAAATGAGTCGCCTGAATATTTTATTGTTTGTTATGTCTCATTTGTAAATGTATAAATAAATAAATAAATAAATAAACCATTTAAAATGTGTTTTTATAAACTTTACTGCGATGGGCTCATTTCTAAAGACCTTCCAGCTCCTAGCATACCAGACGAGCTGCTCAAATGACTGCCTTTTAATATTTCATTTATTTGGTCACACCATGTATTCCTTGGCTTTCCTGGACTTCCTTTTCCATTCACACTACTTGTAAATATCCTTTTAACTATTCTTACCTCATCCATTAGTTTCATATGTCCAAACCATCTTAATAACCCTTTCTTAATTTTATTTAGGACGCATTCTTCCGCCTTACATTCCTTTCTAACTTCTTTAGGCATTCTATCATACGAGTACATTGTTTTTCTGCACATTCTTCTTAATGATCTAATTTTTACGGCATTTATTCTACTTTCATCCTTCTTCTGCCAACTCCAAGCTTCTCTTCCACACATAAGGGTCTGCACTAGAATCCCATTGTGCACTGTCATATTTGATTCAGTGGATATATTTATATTTGCAGTGATGACTTTGAGTGCACCATCTATTTTATTTCCAGCACCAACCCTTCTTTCAATGTATTTCTCAATTTGTCTGTCAATGGAGTTCTGGTCCCATCTCTAATGTATGGAAGCGAAGCATGGAACCGGCAGAAGAAGGATGAAAGCAGAATAAAAACGGGAGAGATGAGGTCCCTAAGATGTATGTGTGGTAGAACAATATACGACAGAATCTCAAATGCTGATTTAAGAAAGGAATGTTTGAGCGAAAGAAGGTATTATGAACAAAATTATGAAAGGATCGCTGCATTGGTTCGGACATATGGAACGCATGGATGGAGAAAGAATGGTTAAGAAAGTATACGTTAATGATGTAAATGGGGTACGGAGACCGAGGAAAACATGGCATGACCAAATTAATCAAATTTTAAAGGTTGGTCATATTAGAAGTCCGAGCAATCGACATGCGTGTATGACTCGTTGTATGAATGTGGAGGAATCTAGAGAGGTTTGCCAGGATAGTGTGGCAGTCCATTCTCTCTGCCTACCCCTGCGGAGAAACGGCGTGATGGTTTGTTTGTTTTGTGAACATGCTTCCCAGATTTTTTCCCCAATTTCTTGTCGCTTGCACTTATGTCACAATCTTCCTTTTTAAATACCATTACTTTAGACTTTGACATTCATTGTTCATCACAAGGTCACATTTATTGCATACTTTGTACATTTTTGATACAAAGACTTGTAAATCTTCCATCTGCATACTTCTTCTTTCTTCATTTCCTCATAACTGAGGGTCGTGATCTATGGAACTGCCTGTGGCATCTGCGTACAGCGAACAGCTAATGGACAAATCGTTTATTTTCACACCAACTTTATGCCTTCCAGTTCTTTCATTCACCTGTCCAAGTATAGATTGAACAACCACGGGGACATTTCAGAACCAAGTTTGACACCTTTCATGATATCAAACCAAGAAGTGAGAGCTCCATTTCTTCTAGCACATGCGGTGCTTCCTTCATAAAGGGTAACAACTACTCTTATCAGCTTTGCCCTCACTCTGTACTTGGCCAAAATCTTCCATAGCTTTTCTCTGTTCACTCAAAAATGCTCCCAGCATATCCCAAATCTTTCCATATATTATATTTCTCTCAAACTTTTATTAATGTCCTACATACTCTTTGCCCTGTGGTCTCCACAGTCCAACCAAGATCCCTTACCCTTGTATAGAGGCAAAATAACTACTTTTATGTGCAAGCAATACGAGTATAGTACCTTTTATGAATTTATTAGATTGTTTATTTATCAATTACATTGATGCTGTTGGCTTCGGGTTACCGATGAAATTGTATATGATTGAATTGTATATGTGTAGTATAATATTCATAGGATCACAGACCTCGGTCCAGAGTAATACTACAATTTTAATACTTTCATTTGACAATGCTAAGAAGAGAAAATACATTCAAAAAATTTAAATCGTACATTTAATGAGTAAGTTTTAGGCCAAATAAATTTTTCACTATAACATTAAAATTCTAAGCGCCTCCTAACATTGCAGTTGGTAGGAGGACTTCTATTTGTTGGATCTGGAGCATTTCGAAAGAAAGCAGAACTGTGGGGCATGATACTGGTTATTAATTCGTCCACGAATTCCTCTTCTTCAAGTATGGTACTTAAATATTTTGCATCTTGTGTTGAGGGCATGCTACCTACCAAAGATATTGTTACTGCATCCAGCATAGAAGGTTCAGAACAACCGGAAACTAGTTCGTGAGTAACATTTACTAATAAGTCATCACATCCATTAGGTGATGAACATGAGTATGTTCTATTACTTCCGTTAGGAGATTCGAAGATTAACTTACATGGCCCACCATTTGGGTGTTTAATAGTATAAGTTTGGTTACCTTTTGGCGAGCATGTATGTGATTGGTCAGCTCTAGCCTTATTTCCTTCGACACATTCCGATTCATCGTCATCAAAAATTAATCGTTTTCGTGCCCCCTGTTGTGATAGATTTGAGCCTCTACGTTGTGTAACCGATACAGGCGTGGATGTAGCTGGGTAGCCCGGTACATGTTTATAAAAGCTGTCACTTTTATTAACATCGGAACAATCAAAATCGAGGTGAGTAGGTGATATGGGACGTTGGGCCCTGGGGGGCGCATTTATACAAGGTTGTGGTGCAGGTCTTTTAGGTGTTGACCAACCGTGAGCCGGAACATCAGATCGAAATTCATGGTAACTATCAATCATATCTTGAGAACAATTATTTTTTCTGGGAGATTTACGAGAAACAGGGCTAGAATGAGCAGGATAAGCGGGAACATCCCTATAAAATGATTCTGATCCCGAAACCATTGTGGAGTTGGCAGGTACGTGTCTAAAGAACTCTTCGGATCCACCAGAAGAATTATTCCGGCCGCCGCAAGGTAAACAGGACTGATTCCGGTTACGCGGGGACTTCTGGGCACATTCTCTGGACATGTTGCGTGGAGACCGTGACCTCGAAGATCCTAGCAGGGTGATTTCTTCACGAGATATGTTGCGTGGTGACTGAGACCTTGAAGATCCAACCAGCGTACATTGTTCACGGGATAAATTTCCTTCACGGGAGTAAGGCGTGCCTGAATATCCAGCAAATGGCCCACCTGACCCTCCTGGACATGGAGTACCCGTCTGAAACCCGTTAAACTGGTTTTCCGCTCCATCCATAGGAACACATTTCAGGCCAAGACTTGCAGCCTCTTTAATTAAAAAATTACTGTATTCGGCCATGGGCATTGGACTTGCTGGAATCAAAATTATACTATTATTTATTATGAACCCTTTAATTATAATACAATATTTTATATTATACGAGTATGTTAGATCATTAAACTTGCAACTAACTAATTAATTATCACGCCGTCTCTCCAGAGGGGTAGGCATGGAGAATGGACCACCACACTTTTCTGTCCTGACACACTTCTCTAGATTCCTCTACATTCATACATCGTGTCATGCACGCATGTCGATTTCTCTGACTCCTCGCGAGACCTTAATTTAATATTATTTTGATTGATTTGATTGTACCCCGTTTTCCTCGCCTCTGTCTATTTCTAGGTCCGTTCACATTGTTTACATATACCTTCTTTACCATTCTGTCTTCATTCATTCTTTCCATGTGTCCAAACCATCTTAACGATCCTTTCATTATTTTGTTCATAACACTATCGTTCGCACCGCATTCACTTCTTATACTTTTATTTATTTATTTATAAACATACAATAGTTACATTGTATTACCATGAGTAGAAAACTCATTATGGGAAATGAAATATGAAAACTCATTATATTTGCATTTGACAATCTATCATATACGGATTTACCACACATTCAATTTAGAGATCTCATTTATACTGCATTTATTCTAATTCCATCCTTATTTTGCCAGTTCCACTTCCATACATAAAGGTCGGCACAAGAACACCATTGTGCATTGCCATCTTAGCTTTTTCGAATGGGCTTTTGTTTGCGATGATAACTTTAAGTGCACCATTTACTCTCTTGCCTGCCCCAACCCTTCTTTCAATATCCTTCTCCACTCTCCCATTCTTTGTAAACATACTTCCTAAATAAACAAATTCATCCACTTGTTTCAGATTTTCACCGTTTACCCGTTTACTGTTGCAGTGTGTCATGCTTACTTTAGAATTTAAAAAGGCATATTTAGAATTTAAAGATTTCATTAAATGTAAAAGAAAAGTTGTGTTCTTTTGTAGTTAATGGGCATGGGGTAAAAAAGAACAGTGTACTGTCAGCCACTAAGGGTCTCATGTCTGTCAATTTTGTTTAGATCACATACATTTATTATACATTACTTGTAATGTCTGGACTTGGCTGGGAATATTTTTTGCGCACTGAGATAAAACTAAAACAATAGCATGGGTTACGAATTTGACGGTGGTCGTAAGAATGATGGGTTCTGGCTGTGCGTACAAAACTAACGTAATAAGTTGTTGTCTCGCTCCCGGCCCAGAAATTTGTGAGTTAGTTCTGCCGCACTTAAGATAAACGCATTAACTAGGGTTTGACGCTTTTCGAGAAAAACGCGTTTAAACTTTTTATTTTTATTTTGCTTGTATCTCAGGAACTAGATAAGATACCAACATGAAAGTTGTGCCAAAACAAAGAGAAAAGGGTTAAGAATACATACTAAAAAATACATACATATATAAAAATAAAATATAGTATACATATAATTTTAAAAAAGTACTTATCGCTAGCAGCCTCTAATACTTTTAGGCCATAATAACTAGTCATAAACTCATCAACTACCCTACCTGATGCATTTATGCTTTGTAAATCAATTTAATGCATTTTATATAGTAAGCTTATACCTCAATTCTTCAACAATATATATGATAAGTGCAACTACATCATATAATGCATTTATGTTAAGGAAAATAGCTATTTGAATACAAATATTGTAAAATCTTGTAAAATTAGTGTGATTCCTCTAACATAGTGCATTTATGACTAAGAAGCTGTTGAATGTTAGAAAACAAGTCTTTACTAACTACAGCTAGTGCGTTCTTGATAAGTAAAACTACACTCGAAGTGTTAGTTAATGCGTTTATGAAAAATGAAAAACTGAGAAAATGAAGAAATCATGAAATGTCACTTTGAGAAAGTTGTAGATCTCGTTTTCCTGATTCCAGATAATGTAATAACTCAATTTCGACAAAAAACTTAGTTGATGCGTTTATCGTAAGCGCGGCAGAGTTGCAGTTGCTAGTTGCAGGTATTCATATCAAAGATGCCGACAATATATCAAATAGTTTTGTTTTAATTTCGATAAAATAAAAGATTTATTTCACAGATGGTTTAGAAATTATATAACACATTTTAATATTGAATTACTTTCTCTAAAATCGCGTCTATTTTCGCATATTAATCCCAAAAGTGCGGCAACCAAAGGCTAAAATTTAAAAAAATTGTAGAATCTAAAATTGTAGCTTCAAATATTTTAAAGTATATTAAAATCTTAAATTTAAAGCCAATTAGATTTTCAAATTTTTAAACTTAAAAATCTGTATATTAATATAAATTTCTAGAATAAAAGTAAATTATTGCCTTTAACGACACATAAAACCCTAAAATGATATTGTTTAATCCAAATTCACTAAAGTATACTGTGTATTTGAAACTATTTACCCATTCGTAAATTTCTTGGTGCCGAACTCACTCCTCTGGCACCTCTTCGAGGAGGTTGACAAGCTGGTGTAGTGACATTCATTTTATATTTTTAATTGATCGACAGAGCTAATTGGCGAGAAATTTATTAAATAATTGATAATCGTATAATTTTTATCATGCTTATATTTTTTAATTTAACATTATATCCTTAGATTTGTTTGTATACCATTATCTTTGTTTTTATTGCACCTGACATCAGTTTAATTGATTTTACACTTTTTTTACATAATTTACATTGGACCCTAAATTTTTTATTAAAAAAAAAACTAAAATATTTTTGACAGACTATGACAGGATAGCTTTTGTTTTTAAACTTGACATTTTTAGATTTATAAAAAAGTACCTGTACTTTCAAGCAGACTAAATAAAAACAAATCCTCTGAAAATGAATTAAATTAATATCAAGATTTAATATTGGCTCATTAACAAAGCGTAGTCTGACGAAGCTGTGGAATTTATGAAAAACTTTTTTTTTTTAAATATACGTTGTCATATACAGTCAAACTCGGTTATTACTAGGGCTCATAATTGACATAAAAAGCATATTTTTTTCCTGGGCGGCTTTCAAAAATACGCCGTTTTTTTGGTGTTTTGAGATCTACATACCCCCTAGTTATTAGGGATTATAAAAGCATATTTCAGGGCTTAGGGAATATTTAAGAATGTTTCAGGGTTCTCGGGGTAAGAGCAATTAAATGGCATATTTTTGTCCATATTGTACGTAGTCTCCTTTTTGAACTTGTTACTGTCGTGGCAAGGAAAACTGGACATGGCCGAGAAGATATACACCTTAATATGGGACACTGCAACCTATATGTTGAAAACCGGAGACTGTTTGAAGGTGTTTTATACTGAAATGGTCTGTCACTTTTTTACCCCACAGGGTGCAAAGCATTGCTAAAAAAAAGTACGAAAATTATCGCCTGTGGTGAATGATCTAATTTCAGTGACAAAAAATAATAATCAATGATTGCACAATCTACAAGTTCGAGAGTTCATTTTGCCTTCTAAATAAAACTCTTGTAAAAAATCGACTATGTCATACCCCCGAAAATATATAAAAATATGTTCGTCACAAATAAGATCTTTTTTTTCTTCTAGTTGACAGTTAATATAAGATTAGCGAATATAAAAGCATATTTTGACACACATAAAGGAATATTTTAAACTTTTTTAGCAAATATAAATCCGAGCCCTAGTTATTACAATAACGGAAATAGCGAGATCTGATGTAATGAGGAAACATTTGTTGACATTTTACTTCACATATGCATATGATGGATATTTTTGCAAGCATTTAAAAATATCTATTCTCCAACATAACGTGCAAATTCAGTTGGTTCAATCTTTCTCGTAATAACCAACTTTCACTGTATTATATGTATTTGAAATGTTTTGTAACAGAAAATGTTTCAATTTGGCTATTTTATTAAAATATATTACATTTCCAATATAGCTTATTTTATGGCTTTTAAAGGCAACATATTTGTGTTCATAACCATCACAAATATTACATTAGGACTGCTTGTTACTGTCAAGGTTCCTACTAAATGTCAACCTCCTTTATATTTCAGTAAATTATTTTATTTAGCTAAACTTTTTAATTCAAGGATGGCCAGGGACAGGAGCCAGTGTAAGAGGCCAAATCCCACACCGGGATGTAGTGCCAAGAAGAATCTTTTAAATGCAAATAAAAAAACGATTTTTTTAAACTATTTTATTGAAATAAAAATGCATATTATCTTTACATTCATTGATACTAAAATAACAAATGTTTAATGCTATCATCATTTGCAACATCTAGGGGGGTAAGACCCTCATCATCTTTCGAGGATTTGTCTGCGCCACACTTCAATAGGAAGTCCACACAGTCTGTATGTCCACAGCTGGCAGCATAATGGAGAGCTGTCTGGCCCATATCATCCTTCAGCGAAACATTGCAATGTAAATTGATGAGCAATTTTAGCATGTCGCAAAATCCTCTATCTGCTGCCCAGTGAATGAGTCCTAAACCATCCTTATCTATTTTGTTCAATTGGTCAGGATGCGACTCGGCCATGCTTTGAACTTTGAAAATATTTCCTTCTTTACAAAAATCATATATGGTTTTATCCTTCTCCTCAATGTTGTCATCATTGGAATATAAACTAGAAACAGCAGCCCAGTGCGATGTTTGCTTGATTCCGCTCATTTTACTTTTCGGAGTCTTATCATTCCAACCGGGATCCAGCTCATTGATTATTTGGATATAATTCTCCTTTGCCTTTTCAGATGGCAGATCTCCGAGAGCATTCCAGACCTCCCATTTTTTTTTAGCCTGTATTTCAAAAAACGTTGGTCTGGGAATATTGCAAGCGCCTTCTGTAGCTTGCTTGAACAAGCCATATATTTCCAACAATTTATCTGTTTCAAGTTTACCTGCCAATTTTTTAACATAATCAGCGGCAAGATTAAATTCCTTGTTAAGATTCCGACCATCACCCTCCGTATCAGAATCCGACATATCAAGGTCAGAATAAGTATCTAAGGCTTCAGCCATTTTCAATTGCGAGAATGAGCGATACACTAATCTAGAAATCTACAAGCACAGTCCACCATTAGGAGGCAGCTGGCTGAAGTGTTAAGAGGGAGCCTTCTAGACTGTGGTGACCCTTGTTGGTAGCGTTTTCATACCCGTTCTTGGCAGAGAACTCTACAAATCCGTATCCTCGGCTCAAGCCTGAAGAGCGGTCGAAAACCACTTTTGCAGTGCTAACGTGCCCGAATTGGGAGAAGTACTCCAAAAGTTCACGGTGGCCTACAGTCCAGGGGATGTTCCCTACAAACAGTCTATTAAAGAATCTGCCGGCTTGACTTGCCATAGCTCACAGCAAATGGGCGTAAAACTCTATATGGCTAGTTATAAAATATTTCCAAAAGACGTATGGAGTGATCTCCCATTAACTCTGAAAAGTTGATTCCCGAAGTGGCACCCACTGAATTCAAGTCTATAATGTGACACCGTAAATTCCACTTCTTCAACAAGGCTTCTATTGACCAATCAGAACTCCTCTCTTGATAGGTGCACAAGAATCTAGTATTGCCACGCTCTAAGAAGTAAGCAACTGTTGCAATGATATCTTCAAATATAGCCGGATCATAGAAACAATCGGAACTTATAAGTAAATCAAATGGACCAATGTTAGATATTATGTTACTGAGAAATAGTCCCCAAGTTAAGCCCACAACCTGGATGTTAACCCCGGGAGTAAGACCGTTAGCCTGACAGCAGCTGGATATGTGGGCGAGAGATTTGGGTAATGTGGAACTATCAGAGAGTGTAACAATTGCACCACATTTGGCTGCTAATATTCCTGTAAAAATAAAAAGGATCACTTTTACACCAATTTACATAAGACATTGATAATATAAAATCCCGATTAAAACATTATATAAATATACCAGGAAGAGCTGTTCCAGATCCGATTTCTAGGATCCTTTTGCCACAAATATCGTGACGGAAATGCCACAAGAACCAAGCCAATACAGGAGCGGAAGGCCAAGTATAGAATGAGTAACTCGCATGCAGCAACTAAAAATCGAAAATAGGTGTAAGCTTAATTATCCTCGTTTAACACATTCAAAACATTTCACATCAAACTATTCTACTCTTATTCAATACATACTACGACCAAGAGCGATAAATATCGGCGCCTCAAACTCCTACGATCCACGTGCGAGCGCGAAGTGCACTAAAAATAAGGTTATTGCGTAATCACTATTCTGTTTACCTCTGGGATATTAATTTCTAGATAATCGCCGTTTATGTCTCCGTTATTTTTAGATTTCGATCTAAAAACAAATTTCTTCGTTTGTCCGGCTAATCCATCAGTCATTTCAATTATAACCCATTATAAAAACTTGGCTTATTATTTTCATACGATATTTATCCTTTTTAGTTTTTGGCATTTCATAGACAAATAAATATTTTCATATTTGTCTATAGACAGTAAAAAAAAAAAAGTTTAATGGAATCGAATATTTTTTTGTGATGCCATCTCGAAATCACTGTTTAAATATACTAACGAGACAATTTTCCCACGTTTAAGTGTCACCTAAAGTAACATGTGTCTAATCTCTCATTCATCATGGAATAACAAACACAAACAAACAAACCATCACGCCGTTTCCCCGCAGGGGTAGACAGAGAGAATGGACCGCCACACTACTCTATCCTGGCAAACCTCTCTAGCTTCCTCCACATTCATACAACGAGTCATACACGCACGTCGATTCCTCCGACTTCTAACATGACCAACCTGTAAAATTTGATTAATTTGGTCATGCCATGTTTTCCTCGGTCTGTCTTGACTTCGTACCCCATTTACATCATTAAGGTATACTTTCTTAACCATTCTTTCTCCATCCATGCGTTCCATATGTCCGAACCAACGCAGCGATCCTTTCATAATTTTGTTCATAATACCTTCTTCCGCTCTACATTTCTTTCTTATATCAGCATTTGAGATTCTGTCGTATATCGTTCTACCACACATACGTCTTATGGACCTCATATCTACTGCATTTATTCTGCTCTCATCCTACTTCTGCCAGTTCCATGCTTCGCTTCCATACATTAGGGTTGGGACCAGAACTCCATTGTGAACGGCTGTTTTCGCTTTCATTGATAAATTCTGGTTTCCAATAACTATTTTTAAAGCTCCATTCACTTTGTTACCCGCACCAACCCTTCTTTCGACGTCACTATCCGTTCGGCCATCTGCTGTGAACATGCTACCTAAATACACATGGAATAACAAAACAAAAATAACAATAAATTATTGTGGAAAACTAATTGATCATGGTCTTTGGCGAAATGGAACATAAATGTTAAAACAGAAGGCTTTTCACAATATATTGTATTCGATCACAGAATAAAACGCATAGAACCGCAAAATAAATTGTTTTGTAGTAACATCAGCAGAGAGTGCATTTAATAGCAGGTCATTAAGAACAAATCAATTAGGACGATAAGCAAAATGAGGGTAGATGGAATAACCGCTCAGCTCCGCGAAATTATGAAATTCTAATTATCAAAAGGTGTCCGTGCACCAAGTTTCTGTAAGAGAGAATTTTGTGATTATGTGTTCAGTAAATGGAAACATACGATTCCACCGCGTCTCCCTCTAATGATGAAACACCCCCGACATAATAATTTACGATAATGCACCTCCTAAAAAAGTGAACACAAGAATCTGACGAAAGTGCCACTCAATCCCAAATATTAATTATGTTTATAATCCCAAATATTAATCATGTTTATAATCCCAAATATTAATCATGTTTATAATCCCAAATATTATCATTGGCCAATATTAACAAGTAAGTTTATTTTCTATTTGTTTCGATTTATTTATATGATATATATACGTTTATAATTATTAATCTGAATTGTCAATCTCACAAACATTCATTCCAAACCATAACGACAAATCCTGATCTAGAAGCGTTGATGAGATATTTAACTCATATTCATAAACTATTTAAATTATTGATTCTTGCTTATATATTGGGGTTGCTGTTATTTTGAAAATTCCGCATACTTCTGCAAATGGCGTCTGACGTGTGGCTGCTGTAATTAAATACCACATCTGCATATCAAAAGTCGTCAAGGCATCTTTATATCGGATTGATCGACGAGTAACGAATATTTATTTGCAAGTACTTACATCTAGCTAAAATTTAAAAAAATAATAAATAGATGTTGCAACACTGAACATAATAAATCCATATAGGGAAATGTGACAGTTCACCGGAGTGTTCGATAAAAACATAATAGAAAGATGGACGTGAAAACAAAGATGAGGTACGGAGTGACAAGAAGAAAATGTAATCAAATAAAACATATTAGTCCGAAAATTGAACGAAATGAATCCCTACGAAAGGTAATATCATATATCTTGTTTGGGCAGCTTGGTCCATTTACATATTTCGCAATGAATATACTGCAGTTATTACTTGTCAATACATTGCTTAATTGATCATTAAAATTAACTGTTTTTTTTTAGAACTCTCTTGTATAGGGTATTTTTTTAAAGCTTTTTCTATTGTAAAGGTGTGATGTTTCTATTTTTTACTTCTCATACGGATGTATACAATTTTCAGGTATCTACTATATTAAGAAAGAAAGAGTCTCTTCGCAGCGCGGAAGAAATAGCCGTTTTAGCTAGTATGACAGAAGCAGTAAAGGAAGTTAAATTTCGTATATGTAGAAAACAAAAAACCATAGAACGCAGTAGAGAAATTGAAGATGAGAACTTGATTCTTCGTAACAAATGCAAGAAGTTGGCCAATGCTTTGCAGCGTGCCAAGCATTTAGTCGTAAGTATGATTTATCAAATTTTGTACTATTTACTAACTTGACTTATAACTCAATTGAAATTGGCATAAATTTCACTTTATATTCTTTATTATTAGTTGTATGAGTGTTGAGGAGGTAAGATGTGTGTCAGGAAAGAACAGTGTGGTGATCCATCCTTTCTTCGGAACCCTTTCAGGGAAACAGTACGATAGTTAGTTTATTTATTTATTCATTCTAAAAACTTCATTTTACATTCAAATTTATAAGCTAGGTGTTATTGTTCTATTTTTAAACTCTAATGCAAAATTTTAATCACGACTTTAATAAAAAAATGTTCATCTCTGTTTAATTCACTATGATATAATATTGTTATGCAGGTATACATTAATTTAAAGTTGATGAAACTATAAGTTTTCTTGTTAGGAGTTTTGTTAACATGTGTATGGTATATTTTATGGAACTAATTCTATTTAAGGCATTATTAATACATTTATATTATTAATGGAATTTTATATTGTTCAATTAACTGTAAATTAATGGTTATATGAAGCATGTAGATAATAAATATGAAATTAACGCAGTTTCCTAGAAAACATTGGATGGAATGAATTATTTTCATGGTCACATTCGAAGTCAGAAAAATCGACGAGCGTGCATGTTACGATGTATGAATGTAGAGGAATCTCAAAAGGTATGTCAGGACAAAGTTGTATGGTAGTCCATCCTCTCTTCCTATCCCTCCGACCTAATCAATAATATCCGGGTACTTAAGCTAGTTCACACGGCATTGTATTGCACATTTTTTGCAGTATTCATTTTAACGGATAAGAAATGGTGCATATGTCGCCGCCATCTGGTTAAATACGCCGCTCAATTGAACGGCTAGGCTGATAATGAAATGGCGGCATTCAATGACATGGCTTAGCCAACTTGCTGAACGCAACGTTCAACCAAAAGCCTCTCTGTAATTGGGTCTTCCGGTCTGTTGAGGTGGTTAAAGTAAAATACAATAAAATAGAAATAAAAATAAAGGTATGTTTTTATAAACACGCTATGCGTAAATATGAACATTATAACCGTACACGAGCTAAGCCAATGTCAAAACTCGTACGGTAGTAAAGAAGAACAGTACGTTTAGGTTAGAGTTATTTTTTTTTTAATAATACATCCCACATCCCCTATACGCATGCTCTCTCTCTTTTTTGTTTGAAAATCATGTTACTTTTTACAAAAACACATGTTATCGAATGCCGACTGACAGTTGAACATTGTTAGATGACTGCTAGCGCTGCAGCGGTAAAAGTTAAAACCAAAACGTTGAGCTATCTTAATTTATTCAACTACCGGCCTAGTCACTTCATTGAATGCCGCCATTTCATTATCAGCCTAGCCGTTCAATTGAGCGGGGTATTTAACCAGATGGCGGCGACACATACATTGTAAAAAGAACTGTTCACACGTCCTTTGTGCTGCAAAAAATCATACACCGCTATATACGTTTAACGAATACTCACCGGACTTATCAATGAAATCGAATTAACTTTTAACGTATTCGGTTTGCAGAAGCGCAAAGTATTACACTGTCTGTTGAATTATTAATTTCTTTAGTGGAACAAAAGCCCATATTGTAGGATAAAACTATGGATCTTTATAAAAATTGTGTCATATCTCAAGAGGCTTCATTCCAAATTTCGAGACAAAGGAATAAAAAACAAGACAAGCCTACGGCGTGCATATTTTATTAAGGATAAATAATATAGCAATAAAAAAGAACATATGTTTACTCCGGGTGATTGACGTGTGAAAACTGCGGCTTTTCGTTTTTACACGTGCCGTATACTATGAAAAACGTGCAGTACAATACCGTGTGAATACCCAGCTGATTATGCATTTAAAATCAAATACGACAAAAAATGTGCTGTACAATACCCAGGCTCAGGAGTTATAATATTAAATTATTTTTTAATATAAGAATAAACAAAATTTTCAGGTTTATACAGGGGCTGGTATCAGCACTGCAGCAGATATTCCAGATTACAGAGGACCAAACGGAATATGGACCTTACTGCAACAAGGAAAACAAATTGGGTAAAGAATTAAATGATATTATTATATTAGTGATTGCCATGTCGTGGCTGGACACGTAAATATTTATATTTTATTATCACTTTAGGAAACATGACCTTACCCGTGCTGATCCAACAACGACCCACATGGCTCTGTGGCAATTGTACAGGAAAAGATTATTAAAATTTGTAGTCTCCCAAAACTGTGATGGTCTTCATTTGAGATCTGGGCTTCCGAGAAGAGCTTTATCCGAGGTTTGCAAGCATTTGTTATAATTTAAATTTCTCCATGACATTTTTATTTTGATGTGGTCTTGTATTATGGTTGGGATTCCAAATATATGTTCTGAAAGATTACCCTAAAATGTATAAGAATTATTGATACTAAACTAGAACAAACATAAGGAAACTGGCAAATTTTGCAGTATTATCTAATTATCTAATATAGATTCGTTACTCATATTATCTAATATAGATTCGTTCTACATTTTTATTTCATTTTATTATTAATCATGAAAGCATTTTGCATTAGCATTTTGTTTTAAAATCTGTATGTAAATTTGAATTAATTTTTATCGACATGTTTCAAAGGTTTTATATCTTCATCATTCAACCAAAATCATTTTGAACGCAATACAAGAAACAAAGAGTACGTGCGAATTGAAATTAGACAGAAAGCGGGGACAGAAAAGTTACAAGAGCACAATGGGTTAAAGATTTTTTAAATGGGCCCTTTTTAGTGATTTATTTCATTGGTTATCGATTTAGCAAAGGAACTGTAGCATTTTAAGACATGAAACAGACTATGTAAATTGTAACTAACTATTAGGTGTATAACTTTGCTTCCGCCGTTTTGCAATAGATGGCAGTAGCGGTAAGTGGTAGTTGGAATAAATAGATCATAGATGTCATACAATAAGCTTCAGTATTTGTAAACATAACGCCATCGAAATATTAGTCGATTTGTGTCTGCATCATAAAGTTATTCCCGATTAAACATGTCAGCTTACGAGCCAAATTCTCGTCATTTGCGGGAGGTTTTAATTTTATGCTTTAATATGAAGAAATCTGCGGCTGAGGCTCATGGAATGCTCTCAAATACCTATGGTGAGGCCGCTATTAGTGAAAGAACGTGCCGAGAGTGGTTTCAACGCTTCAAGAACGGTGATTTTAACGTCGAAGACCAGCATGGCGGTGGAAGAGAGAAGGTTTTCGAAGATGCAGAATTGGAGGCATTACTTGATCAAGACTCGTGTCAAACGCAACAAGAATTGGCAGGATCATTGGGAGTGACGCAACCAGCCATTTCAAAACGCCTGAAAGTCATGGGAATGATTCAGAAACAAGGAAATTAGGTGCCGTACGAGTTGAAGCCGAGAGATGTTGAACGGCGTTTGTGTGTTTGTGAACAGCTGCTTGCAAGACAAAGACGGAAGGGATTTCTGCATCGCATTGTGACTGGGGACGAGAAATGGGTTCATTACGATAAACCCAAGCGCAGAAAATCATGGGGATATCTTGGCCATGCTTCCACGTCGACGGCCAAACCGAATATTCACGGTTCCAAGGTTATGCTCAGTATTTGGTGGGACCAGCTCGGCGTAGTGTATTATGAGTTGTTAAAACCGACTGAAACAATCACAGGCGATCGTTATCGAACGCAATTAATGCGTTTGAGCCGAGCATTGAAAGACAAACGGCCGCAATACAACGAGAGACATGATAAAGTGATTTTACAGCATGACAATGCTCGACCCCATGTTGCGAAAGTGGTCAAGACATACTTGGAAACTTTGAAATGGGAAGTCCTACCCCACCCGCCGTATTCTCCAGACGTTGCTCCCTCGGACTATCACTTGTTTCGATCAATGGCACACGGCCTAGCTGACCAGCACTTCCGGTCTTATGAAGAAGTAAAAAATTGGATCGATTCGTGGATCGCTTCAAAAGATGACCAGTTTTTTCAACGCGGGATTCGTATGCTGCCCGAAAGATGGGAGAAAGTAGTGGCCAGCGATGGACAATACTTTGAATCATAAATGTATAACCAGTTTTTTACGATAAAGCCTCGAATTTCGGAAAAAAACGGCGGAAGCAAAGTTATACACCTAATAACTATCTAATCACGCCGTCTCCTGGAGGGGTAGGCAGAATGAATGGACTTCCACACTTTTTTTCTTGACATACTTCTCTCGTTTCCATTCATATATCGCGTCATTCATACATCTTTCAGTGCTTCCGACTACAGAACAAGCCTATCCCGACTACAGAACAAGTCTATCCGCATGCTCCAAGGAACCACACTCTTTTATCATGCATTCAGTCACACATAAAACATCTAAACACTTATTTTTCATTGCACACATCTCATTCATATTTCCTTCCATACCCCCCCTTATATTCCATGTACCGAAGCGGCACTCCATTATTTTCTGTTTGCCCTCACGGGAGACACGGTGTGATGGGTTGCGGACTTCATCGTCACAAAATTGTAATTATGACATTGTAAATTGATTATCACTATATTATTGTGTTACAGGTACATGGGAATATGTATGTAGAAATGTGTAGAGATTGTAAACCAAATGTGCAGTACTGGAGATTATTTGATACAACCGAAAGGACTGCTCGGTTTAGTCACAAAACGGGAAGAATATGTCATCTCTGCGGGGCATCTTTACAAGTAAGTATCATCAAATAAAAAATTATACACTTATTTTTAATTTCTTGCGCAGCATATTATTTTGTTTCATTATTTTTGTTGAGATAAATTAAGTAACAAATTTTATTTGTGTTTTCTTTTAGGATACAATTGTTCACTTTGGAGAGAGAGGCATAGCACAATGGCCATTGAACTGGGCGGGAGCTTTGCACCACGCTGCCAAGGCTGATGTGATCCTCTGTCTCGGGTCCAGCCTCAAGGTTCTCAAGAAATACCCTTGGCTCTGGGCTATGGATAAACCAATCAAGAAGAGGCCCGCCATCTACATTGTTAATTTGCAGTGGACGCCAAAAGATGACGTAGCGGAACTTAAAATCAATGGTAAATGTGATGCCGTAATGAAACTTGTTATGGAGTATCTGTGTTTGGAAACACCCAAATATGACAGATTGTGTGATCCTATTTTTGCTCATACAAGTTATTTGTCACCTAGAGAGCTCCACACCACTACCCAGCCAATGCTTACCAGATCTCTTCCAAAAGGATCAAAATCCTCGCACAATATTTCACATCTTGAAAAAAAGTCAAATGTTTCTAAACCAATGGAAATGGATGAAGACGACGATGACTGTCCACTGAATGTTCTTAAAATTAAAATGAATAATTCATCTTCCGCTCTACCAGAAACTTATTTATTGAAATCCGAAATAATTGAATCCACAACAAAAGTGAAAGTGAAGTGCGAAAAGGTTGATGAATGTGTCATCAAATCTGATTTGGTAGAGGAGTCAATCGCAATTCTCCACCGAAATGTTGATGGTGAAATGAAAGCAAAAGACTGTGCGCAACCTTCCAAAGGGATTTGTGATACATACAAAGACACCAATGGAGTACCGGATGGAGCTTGCGTTAAAATGGAAACAATGGACTTTAGTTGTACGGTTAATGTGGAAGAGTCAAAAGATATCACTAAGTCTGAATATCCCGCTGATCTAGTTAGCTGTAGTAATCTTAAAATTAATGCCATTATCAATAATAATACAAATGTAAAATCTGAAAAGTCTGCAGGGGATGATGAAAAGAAAAATAATTCTTTAAACACTGTCGAGGGAATTTCAATGGAAATTTTAGCCGAAGAGTTTGAACGAGTTCACGTGGAAATGAAAACAAATGAAAATGAAATTCATACTGTCAGTATACTGTTAGTCAATAAATCTAAAACCCCACCCAAAAAATGTGATAAGTTCCAACAAACCGATCCAGAAGTGATAAACAATTGCTCGAACGAGTACCCGGAGTGTAAGATAGTTAAAGAAGACTTGATGCCAGAAATAAAACTCCTCGACACGGGACAAGACTGCCAAGTTTCTGTGAAAAAAGAAGTCTGCAAAATGCAATGCTCTAAAGAGGAAAGTATCCTTAATCTGGATACTAAAACTGTTTCATCTCGCATTGTCATAGATGCACACTGCATATCTACACAAGTCAATAATAATAGTCTTTCCATTTCATCCACAGACATTCATAACCAATCCCTTATTTCACACGAAACTAACAATTTGAACAAAGATAAATTATCCAATTCATTAAGGAATTTTCGTAGACTCAAAGATATCAATCGCACCCTTTTCAATCATAAATATGATTCTTATTCTGTGCTGAATCATGTAAATGAAACAAAAGTTTCTTCTTTAGTTCAAAATCATGATCATAATAGCAACGGAGAACTTAATTCTCACACAGAGAGTGTAAATATTGAAGAACCTATAGATTTCAGTACGAAACAAAGTAAACTTGCTGACTCTTGTATCAGGATACCAATGTTTACCCCGGAAAATATTAGTAAGAAATCACCATGCATTCTAAAAATTCCTAAACCTCCTTTGCTGCATTCAAAAAATACTCTACTTAATCAAGATACTGGTAATCTTGCGATAGATTTAAGTTTTCCAAATGAATTTTCGGAATCTAATAATTACATTAATAGAAGACTGAATATGTTAAATCGTAATGATAAACAAAAGTATTTGAACAATTTGGTAGAAGTAGCAAAAATCGACGAGGAATATGTGGCTTTTAAGAAAAAGTGCGAAAGTTTAGCGCGAGTGATCATCCAGAACACTCTTTTAGTCAACCACAACGAGCTGCAGCACGCTTACTCCGGAATTCATAGCATCATTGATCCCGTTCCTTTCAACGTACAATATGATTTTAAAAGCGTTTTTAATGCCTTGAATTTTATTCACTTGGGTCAAAAATTAATGTCCAAGGGTAAAACCCCTAGAATCACTAGAAGTTCTAGGAATACAAATAACAACGGGAACATTAAAATGGTTAGTGACTCTATTACAAAAAAGCGATTGATTTATAAAAAAAGAATAACTTGCAATAAAAGAAAGGAGCCACAGTGTAAATTTTGTCACCAGCAGTATAAATCTTACGTGTGCAATTTTTATAGTCCTCATAACTCCGACGACAGGTTTGAAAAGTACGTCAATAACAAAATAGTGATGTGCGATTGCTGTGGCGACTCGGAATCTTCCTCTGACAGTGACGATGACATTCCTCTGCGGGAGAAGGTTAAGCCGGAAGGGAAGAGCGCGGACGAGGGGGCCACCAGCGAGTGCACCAGCAGCACGGCTGAGGACGGGAAAGTACTTACAAACAACAGTGATCTCAACAGTGGTGTTCAAATTAGTGTAAGAGATAACAATAGTGCCGAGTCCAAGGCGGACTCTCCGCAGGCGGGCTGGTTCGGCAAAGGTTTCCGGAAAAACAGACGCCGGAAAAGATAACATTCTTAAATCAACTTCTCTGTTGCATTTATATTTAATTTTTTGCTTTTAACTGACTTTCTACGTATATTTTACATTCCTTTAGAAAGATATAACTTATTTTTTTAAACATGTGTGAATTTGTGTACATATTTATTATTTCAACAATTATTTATTACTTAAATTGCGTGAGATGTAAATTATTATGATGTTTTGAATCCAAAGTTGTGCCAATGAAATGTATTAAAATTATTTACTACAAAATTGTAAAACTATGTAAGTAGAACCAATTATTATATGATCTCTTGTTCTTCTTTGTGTAACAAAACTATGATTGCTGGCAGTCAAGTTTACATTTTATGTTAAAATAAAAAAATTATATAGCTTCTTAACTTGACAGAAATTTAATCATTTTTTTACATGTTTGTTTGTAAAATCTAACATTTTGTGATGTGTGTTGTTTAATAATTCATTAATGAGCTAATATATTCAAATATGATCTTCACATTAATTTAATGTTCACTCTTCTTTAAAACATAATATAGAAATCATATATTATAAAGAAATGATTATGTGTTTATCAATGTCCGTTCTTCCATCTTATTCCGTTAGAATTATAAATATGCATGGTAGGATCAAAAAGTAGTAGGACTCAATTAATTAATTTTTTTTATTGAACTAATCGGTACAAATCCTTAGCAGTCCTCGAAATAGTGCTTCGAAACAACGCGTACAACGCGATTCTTGTGCTTCGAAACAACGCGTATAACGCGATTCCCACTACGCATACGCCTTCTGGAACTCGCTTTCCGGAATCCCCTTCAGAGATGCCGTCACGGCCCTTTGGACATCTTCTACGGAGCTGTATCAGTTTCTCTTGAGGTCCCGCTTGAGCCGAGGAAAGAAGAAGTCCGGCAGTGCCAGATCTGGACTGTAGGGGGTCAGGCACCCTGTGCTTGGTCAGAAACTCCCTCGCCAGCAGCGCGGTGTGGCACGGCTTGGCACACACTTGGCGCAAACCTTTCACATGGCCAAATCCTCGGTAATAATTTTTTGGATGCTACCGTACGAAATCCCTAACTCATCAACAATCGCACGAATGTTTGTGCGCCAATTGGAGTTCTTGAGCGCCTTTACTTTGGCCACATTTTCATCAATCCTTGAAGTTAACGGGCGACCGGCACGCTGGTCGTCTTCAACAAGCTCCCGCCCCTCCCAGAACAGCTTATGCCATTCGAGTACTGTTGAGCGGCTCATGGCAGCATCCCCGTAGGCGTTCTTAATCATTCTGAGGGTCTCCGTCGCAGTTTTCCTGAGTTTGACGCAGAATTTGATGGCGTAGCGCTGCTTGAGATTTTTCTCCATCTTGGATCGCAACGACACTTCTTAACAGAGGTTCACGGAAATCAATGTGCTTACTCTTCACTTGCCCGCAGGTAACTGGAAAAAATATCGGTCTCTCTGGAAGGCTCCTCACAACCACGCCCTGGTGGTCTGACCCCCCACCACCGCTCAATTCGCGCTACAGAAATTCAGTCCTGCTACTTATTGATCCTACCATGTATATATTAAAAAGAAAACAGTATTACAGAAAATGATCAAAATTTACTCCAATATTATATTTTTTATGGATGTTTCAAAGGTTTTATACCTTCATCATCAGAAAGACGACAAACTAATTTCAATCGCTGCTGATTCTAATTAAATTTTGGTTTATATTTTCTACTGATGATAAAACTTTTGAAACGTGTTGAAAAAAATGACTTAAAAGTGTTTTCCAATTCCAGTGTTATTTTTTTTGTGATACACAGTACCACAAATATGTTATACCTCATGATTTTTTAAATTAAAAAGATGTGAATCATATGTGTACTGCATGGCTTGATAAGTATATATTGACTAGCTTCATTCGGTGGTAAACTTATTAAATACATAGTATCCAACACTTAAAATATAATAGAAATTGATTCAATAATTAAAAAAAAAAAATAATAATCAATTGGGATTCAACGAGTGATAAATAAATGTAATCAACTTCCTGCAAAACTTTTATTTCACAAAATTGTAGTACAAAGAAAATTAATTAATAGATTATTGGGTGTTTCGGAAAGTTTGGTCCGTTTTTTTGTATGAAAATCGCATTTATTTGAAAGGTAAATTAAAAAAAACACGTCAATCAAACTATTTTCTATCGTAAGCCACTACTTTTCCCATCTTTCTGGCAATATATGAATCCATTGTCGAGAAAATGCCTTTTCTTTTAAGGTAATCTAGGCATCGACCCAATTCTTGACTTCTGCATATGAATGGAAGTGCTGCTCTTCTGAGCCATGCGTCATGGATCTGAACAAGTGGTAGTCCGATGGTGCCACGTCTGGTGAATAAGGCGGGTGCTGTATAATCTCTCAACTCACATTTTGTATGTAGTTTTTGACCGCGATTGTGATTAGAGGTCGAGCTTTGTCGTGTTGAAGAATCAGCTTGCTGTGCTTGTTGCCCCATTCTGGTCGTTTTTCAGCCAGTGCCTGCTTTGATTGCATTAGTAGACTTCTCTCAATACCATTTCATCCGGTTTGAGGAGTTCATTTTTCGGTCTTCTAGGCCGATCTTTGCCGTCAACGCTAAAATCACCAGCTTTGAAGCGTCTATACCATTCTCATTTTATCCGATGGGGCATGATCGCTATAAACTTTCACAAGCATTTTATGCACTTCAGCTGCACTCTTCTTCCAATTAATACAGAACAGCAGAACTTCCTGCAAATGCTTCTTATTTACCACGAAATTCGACATTTTAAGGAGCGATAAAACAAATGTTGTTGTGAGCCTGACAAACATTTGCAGACTGAACTTAATTGACATCGCTCAGGCCTGCTGAAAAAATGGCAACCAGATTTGAAGGCTTGAAACAGCCAAAGCCCTCTGTTGTAAAACGTCCGAACTTTCCGAAACACCTAATATATGCTTTTTTTTTATAAATATGGTCGCTAGATTAATTTTTGCATTATAACTCATCACATTCAATTATTGTTTCTTGAACAATGATATAAAACTCCATATTAAATATTACAATTAATACTAATGAAAACATCTGTTTTCTGGTGTTGTCAAGTCTAGAAGAATGACATGTTTAAGATATTATCATTTGATAATGTCTTAGCAAGGTGAAACATGTTATTCCCATAAAGTATAATAAAACTGGAAAACATTTATGTTGTTAGTTGAAATTTCACAGTCATTTTAAATAATGAAAATAAAAAAAGAAATTGTTAAAAATTTTTATAAATATATATTTAGTTAAATTCCACCCTTAGTTGAATTTAACAAAATATGTATTTAACCACCCTACCTATTTAAACGAACATGATATGTTCACTTTGACTGTACCATTCTACGATATCCCGTATCACGTACGGGCTTGAGAAAAAGTAATGTACCTAATATGTACAAAGTTTTAGGGATACGCGCGTGTGCCATCAAAACTTGAGTACAAGTCTTCATAAATATGATAGTTTTACAAGGGGCAGGCGAAGTGTGCGGCCGAGTATTTGACGTTTCGTAATTAAAAAAAATAAAATTAGTATATAATTAAATTTCATTAATCCTGCTTGTTTTTTGTACGTATCTCGGAAAATAACCCAAAGGTAGGGCGGTTAAATACAAAATTTAACAACCTATTTTTTGTTTTTATTATTTTGGAAAATAGCCATTTTCATTTGTGATGAATTCTTCACATTCAGACTGCTTCATTAAAAGGTGAATTGCAACTATTCACTAGTGCTATATGGAATGACTGCCAGTCTTGAATCCATAATACTGTAAATAATCAGTTGAGCAATCTGTCAATATATCACAGCACCTATTATTTGATGTTCAAATGATTGAATGTGAAAGAAAGCTTACACATTGAATACGGTCTGAGCTACATGGTTTTATAATTTAATGAATACGATCAAATATATATTATTTTTACATACTATTAAATACAACTAACATATTTATATTATTTTATGTTAAACTAAACTAAATACACAATATTATTTGTGTATTTGATGTACAACATACATACTACTATCTATAATACATTTATTACTGTTTATATATTTTTTTATATGGTGCTGGCTTTGTAAGCTTAGATCTCACTTCATTCAAATCACAATCAAACAAGAATACCACTTCCTACAAACATTTATAATTAACAAACATTGTTTAATAATCAAATCACTAGTATTCATTTTAAAATACTATGTCATATTGGAATAAAGTTAGCAAAATCGCATTTAACTCTTTGGTTGCCAAAATCCGATATATTGACTTTGGCTACACTAGCGAGAATAGTCGAATCCGACGGATCGAAGCCATGATTTATAAAAGAATCATATACGTTTCAGACAGAGCGTGCGGGAGTGCTACATTTGTATATATTTTTACTAAAAAAAAAAACATAATTAAAATGGGCACTGCGTAAAAAATAACAGTGTACAGCCAACCACTAAGGGTCTTATATCTATCACTTTTGTTTAGATCACATACATTTATTATACTTTACTTGTAGTGTCTGGACTCGGCTGGGAATATTTTTTGTGTGCCGAGATAAAGCTAAATTAATGCCACGGCTTACAAATTTGACGGTGGTCATAAGAATGGTAGCTGCTGTTTGTGCACTTTTTTACACCGTGCATACGAAACTACAGTGGTAAGTTTTTGTGTCGCTCTCAGCCCAGAAATTTATGAACCCCTGTAAAATATAAAATAGATTTATTTTAATACATTTTACTATTGGATTACTTTCTCTAAAATCGTGGCTATTTTGGCATAGTTATCCTAAAAGTGTCGGCAACCAAAGAGTTCATCAGGCAGATTCTTATTAAAAAATGTAATCAATTTTGAGTAAACATTTTACTGATCGCAATTTAATTCTTTATAGGAAGGTGGCAAATATTTATACCACCACGAATACGGTCATTTTCTTTGTTAATTTATATCATAATGTATGTAGACTGTGGTCTATAGACGTAACACTTTTATTCAAGTGCCCCTATTTTTCTTTCCTCCATAGACTAATGTTAATTGAATTAAATTTAGTTTTCCTTAAAAATCCTAAATGGACATTTCATCGTAAAATACAGATTTAATTATTTTATTTACGCACTTTATTACTTGAGTGCTCATAAAATTATTTTGAAGAATCTCTGGGGTGAATAATTGAAATATATATGAACATTTAGACCATTTATTATTTCAGATATTTGTATGGCAAAGTTCTGAATTTCAATATGATTTTGTCCGCTCTTAATGTATCACATATGATATAGCTGCATTTAAAATGTTGAATTTATTGATGTTTGTAAGTAGAGGTATCCTTGCGTTCAGTCATCCATCCTAGCGTTTTTTATTTTAAGCAACTTATAATAACCTACTTATGCATTTTGAAATCAAGACTAATATACATTTTATTATTTTTTTTTTTACTATTAATAATTAAGAGAATTAGTAAATTTATTGATATCGATTTAAATTTATTTTTATTCCGTTTGTGTTGTATTCTGAGAATACTTGAAACTTGTCTATGGTAACTATGAAATATAAAAATTCAAATTGTATGATAGTATTGTTGATAAACAATTTTTTATTATTTGTGTTGTCTTTCTTTTTATTTATATTCAAAAGTAGCCACTATCAATAATAATAAAATTCATCTTTGTACATTTCAAGTGACTTCTTTAACATACTGTGGTTCCTTGTACATGATGGATAGAAACAGTGTTTATTTGCTAATTATTTCAACCACAAGTACAATATTATTTTATATATAAAGGGAGTTTCATCACATTGAGATAATTGAATGGTTAATTTTATAAAGCTCATTTAAATAAACCATTTAGAAATTTGAATATTGTGTATGTAATGGAAGAGGATAATTCTGTTACAAAACCTTGACTAGCAGACAACTAAATTCAATCAGATCTGACTTTCAATGGACAAGGAGAATACTAGTCAATACGCCATGCATATGTATTCAACTATTAATATGACCAATTAGGTTCGTTTGTCAGTACTTGCATAGCGCAAAACAAGTTTATTTTTACAAGTAGGTCCATGTGATTTTATCTAATATAACAACACAATAATTCTATTTGAAATAAAAATACATTCCTGTTTTTACAGTATCATAAATTTATTCATTTGCATGTTTAAAAAAAAATTGAAGAATTGTTTACCGCATTTTTCAAATTATTTTACTAACCATAATATAAATCATCTATGACTATACATAAAAATAAATATGCCACAGTAATTTTTTTTATATACTATATACAAAGTTGAATATACCGAAACGCACACATTTGGTGCACACTGTAAACAATATATGAATTTATTCTTTCGTATGAAGCACTTAATTTGTGGTGTGACATTATCAAATATAATAATAATACACTTGTAAAAATTGTATATAAACCACTTTATTCGTTGCAAACACCAGCAGGTTTCACTCCCGCCGGAGCATCGTCAGGGCAACAAAATATACAGTATATTCTGTTACCCTGATGAGCTCCGGAGGGAGCGATACCGTTTGGTGTTTATAACGAATACAATGATTTATATACAAATTTTACAAGTGTATCATTTTTATATTTAACATATGAATTGTTTCTAGAACAATGATTTAAATTCTCTGAAAGTTTGATTTTATTTGAAGCTTTTAGAGTGACACTTGCGGGGGAATTCAGTAATGCTCTAACAAGGTGAAACATGTCACTCCCATAAAAAGAATATTATTGTTTCTAGAAAATTGACATTTTAATCAATACTAAATATGTAAATAATGTGTTCAAAGAATGCAACATAAATTTTAAAGCAACAACAATAATTTTATTAATGAAAGTAGTTTTTAAAAAAAAACATTTTGACAAGTTTAAGCATAATATTATTTGTGACATATGCAGAATGAAATGCATAATAAAAGAAAGTATTATACTCTGAGAAAGTACCATAATTCTGTGTTTTTATTTATTACGGGTAATTTTGTACATTTTTATCTTAATAGTTGTAAATAATTAAATAATTAATATTATGTTTATAATTTTATTTTTTAATATTTGGTTCCGTAAAGCAAAATTTTGGCCTCATCTTTAATCAATTACAATACCCTCTGCTCTCTTTGTCTATCATTCTTGGGTTCTTTACATCATCCAGTCATTTGTATTATTCTATTCAATATTTTATTTAAATAAACTGGCAATACAAATATTAAATACTATTGTGAATTATTTTCAATTTATACAATATAACTTTTAGATTTTTTTACCCTTTGAAAGGGATTGACTATATAATGAAACTTTTTTAAATTGAATTTTATTATTATTTTTATACTTTTGTATGAAGCACTTGATTTGTGGTGTGGCATTATTAAACATCATATTAATACACTTTTATTAGTTTTTACAACACTTTACTTTGTTACAACCAATCGGTTTCGCCCCGGTAAAATTTATAGAAATGTAAATTATTATTATTATTGTTATTTATGATGATTTATATTTTAAGTGCCCCATTTTGTAAAATCAATTATTCCAAGAGCGCACTAGGAAAAGACTGACAGAACAGTGCAGTTTTAGAAGTTTCTTAAATTTAATGTCATTATCCTCATACTTAATACTAAAACGCTGAAAGCACAATCATAGAAACTTGCTTTATTGGCTCTGATTGGAATTGTAATGTTGTTCGCATTTGTTTTTACTGATTGTTGTGAACGTTGCTTTTTTATTGGCATGGGTGTCGTGCAGAGGTCTGAAATATACGCTGGCGCTCTCTGGTGTCGAGCCTTAAACACTGTTAAACACTATTTGCATTTTACTCGCTCCCGGATTTTGAGCCAGTGAAGTTCCTTCAGGAGCGGTGTTATGTGACAGTATGTTGTCGCCCCATAATCAATCGAGCAGCAGCATTGAATACACTTTGTATTCTTTCAATTGATTATTTGGGAATCCAGCATACATTCCGTTGCAATAATCTAAACGTGACACAACAAAAGAATTTACGAGGATCCTAGCTTTAACAATAGGTAAACATATCCTTATACGTTTTAGCTGTTTCAGTTGGAAGAAACCAGACTTAATAAGCCTCGATATGTGCGTATCATAAACATAAGGGTAAAGGAACATCTCAGATGTCCAAATACGCACATTTTTTCTGAGTTTGCTAATCATCTGTTAAGAGACAAACCATACCTTCCACAAAGATTCGGGCCTAAAAATTCTTCATATAAATTCCCCAGGTCTAAAATTAGACAGTCTATAAGCCCTTGAAATTAAGAAAACCCTTAATAATAATTTGCCTTTAATAAATAATCAGACTAAGCTTTCCTGCAGTCTCATTTTAGCCATATTCCGTATTTTCTTAAAATTTAACTCCCCTGTATGCCACTAGAATATTAATTAGAAGGTCTCCATTTTCATTTCCCTAATCCTCATGACTCTCCGTTCTACCCTACTAATTGACCACATGCACACTTGCAGTTTCTTATCCCCCCCCCCATTTCTAAATATTGTGTTGTTCTCTGATTTATTTTATCTTTTGTAACCCTGATGAAGCTCCGGCAGGAGCGAAACCGGTTGGTTGTAACAAAATAAATTGATGGAAAAGCTAATAAAAGTGTATTAATATTATTTTGATTCTTTTTATCATTGAAAATCACAATTTATTCTGACAAAATCCAGCATATTTTTTAAGCTTATGTTTTTATTGCATCTCTTTAAATATTTTTAAACGTACATTCTGATCTTTGATAGTTTAAATAGAAATAAATTTGAATTCCAGTATATCTTGTGATTTTTCAGAGATTTAAACCAACGGTAAAAATTGTATAATATTTGAAACCAAATGTTTATTATTACGTTTCCACTGTATTATTGAATATGATGAAGTGCGTGTTAAATATAAGAATGTATTATGCTATGTTCTGTGAATGTCCTAAAAATCGATTTGTATTTACAATGAAATTGTTTTTGTTAACAGATAAATTTTCAGTTAACATGATGTGCATTTTTTTCTCAACCTTTTAAAACACCTATTTCATTTGTTTGATCACACAAATACTCAAGATTTTATTACTCGCAACTTGTTATAACAAATAGAGAGATTTAACCCTTATAGTGCAGTTGGCCACATTAGCAGTTCAAAAAAAAAATAGTTACGAACTCCAGCAGAGTATACTTGCAGTTCATATTTGAATACATCTCATAAACCTTTTTAACCCTTAATGGACGTAAGTCATCTCTGACGTGACAAAAGAACTCTGTCACTGCGGTTGTATGGCACATGTGAGGTGACACGCTGAATCATGTTGAATCTTCTTTGTGGAATCTGCGCATAATTTACTATATACTTTGTCAGTTGAATATTACTAATTGGGCTATCAACATACACAGTGCCTTTTTAAAATTAAACATTGATAGAATAACATATACAAAAGATACAAAAGCTAGCGTCCGATAAGGGTTAATTTAATTCTTTACTACTAAATTGTATACAATATGTTGAACTGAGTCTATCTGTCTGAGCTTTAAAAATAGCCGACTGCAGTTAAAGATCAATATTTTTTTACTGCAAATGAAGCCACACAATGGGTGTTACAGTTAATAGTGTTATAAAAAATTCACAGCAAGTAAGTTTTACTACTAACATTTAATAATGGAATAAATATTACATAACATATTGTGATTACTCTATGCATCGGAATTTTCATATACACATACACACATAAATTGAGGGATTTCATCTTTAGAATCTATATTCTGTCTCGGAACCGTGAGGTGGTCCATTGTGGAATGTCCAGGCTCCGCAATACAATATTGAATGCTCTCTTTTGGTATTTGATTCTGCAAAACATGCGTTATTTCTGCTCTTTCATTTGTGATGATATTGTATTCTGGCTGGGGAATCACAGTTCCCTCCATAGGATCTATTGAATATATGGGACCATTAGTGTGGTGCCATAATTCTGGTAAATTCACTTCGTTCAGTAACGTTCCATCTGACATGTTGATGACTGCGGTTTCAGATAGCTCTGTCGCTGACAGTGTGACTAGCTCGCCAGACTGGGCATCTATGAGGGAAAACACCTGGTCTTCTTGCAGGTTTGATGTATTGGTGACTACGGCTTGCGGTATAGATAACTTTTGTTCTTTCTGAATTTTCTGAACTATATCATCATCCAGGCCAAGTACTGTAAAATAAATGCGTTATCAATTTATATTGACTAATAAAACAATAATTTGGTTATGTTCAAGAGAGCAGTAATTCTTATTGTATTTTTTTACAATTATTACAGTAAAAAAATAACCAAATTAAACAGTAATATAACCAGGCTCTAACAAAATCAAACTGAAGGATGAAAACAATCATGTTTGTTTAAAAATAAGTAAGTAAGTATTTAAAAGTAAATTCTAATAAGTAAGTATTTCTAATTCTAATAAGAATAAGAGATTATCTCAGTTGGAAAAGAAATCCATAATATACAAATTAAAATGCAATGCTGAATTAGTAGATATTGCTTTAACTTACTAAATATCAAGGAAAACATATTTTCTGGAAGTTTTATTTTATGGGAATGAGATGTTTTACCTTATTAAGGTATTATACGACATTCGGTAATGCCCTAGCAAGACAAAACATGTCACGTGCTATTAATATCGTGAAACTTCCAGAAAACAATTAAAATTATTTAAATAAAATTAAAATCACCTTTGTTTATATAAAATCAATACATGAGTAATTAATACAAATGAAAATGTATGTTTTCTGGATGTTTTATTATATTTTATGCAAATGACATGTTTCGCCTGTCTAAGACATTATCAAATGTAATATATTACATTTGATAATGCCATTCACACTAAATATAATGATAAAACTTTTAGAAAACAGATGTTTTCATTCATATTAATTTATTTAATATGAAGTTTAATATTATTGTTCAAGAAACAATAAATAATGAAATCATTACATGAGAATATTATCTGCTTTGAAAAATTAGATGTTAATGTAGTTATATAAATACCATGATTCTTTGAGAGATGATCCTTGTGTTTAGATAAAGAATGTCTTGTTAAATGACTCCGTCTTCTGAACCCTGTAGAACATTCTACACAAGAGAATGGTGCTGTAAGATCATGGATGGCCTTGTGTCTTGTTAGCTGACTTTTTAATTTAAATGCCTTACGACAAATATCACAAACAAACTTTCTTATCTGTAAAATAAAACATAATCATATTGTAATGGAAAATCGTAAGTAGTATTTAGTTTAATAAATGAATAAATACTTCAACTTTTGTCTTTATTTCGACAGCGACCAGTTTCGCCAGGCTCGCTGGCATCGACATACTGATGACACTATTATAAACTGACACCTTTATATACATACAGATCAGGGGTGGCAAACATGATTCTATACAAAAATAATATTAAAATAATTAAGTAAAATTTACTGAATTCAAAAATTCAATAATATTAAAAATAAAAGTCGATTTTTCAAACATTTAAATTCCATTATATTGAAAACAGAAAGATCTTACATAACTTTAAAATCAATATTTAAATTCAGTAAATTTTACATAATAATTTTATATTGTTTTTGTATACAATCATGTTTACCACCTGTATGTATTTAAAGGAGTCAGTTTATAACAATGTCACCAGTCTGTCGATGCCAGCAAGCCTGGTGAAACCGGTCGCTGTCGATATAAAGACAAAAGTGGAAGTACTCGCAGTTAAAAAAAAACATTGTTTTATTTAATTATTATTTAAAATTAACCTCCATCAAGAGATATCAGTAAAATCATTTGATAATGTTTTGTTTTTAAGAAAACATATTAACACATCGTTTGAAAGATTTAACAACTAAATACAAAATATTTTAATATCATTTGAGTATGTAATACAGTACACTCCCGATTTTCGGGGGTCGGGTTAACCGGGAAGCGGATTATCCGGGACATTTGAGTCATTGAAAAAATATCTCACAATAGTACTTATAATGCAAACAAAAACTCAAATCTGTCACAATGACATTTGGCGTTTAGTTCCCATTTGTGCTACCGCCAACGTACGTTTGTGGCTCTATAGTCGTGTCATAAAGTTTGGAGTTTGCAATAAAGCGCCCGCAGCATAGTTCGTACTCATAAAACATTGTCGTTAATTTTATTTTACTGTGAAAAAGTGTCTATGATAATGGATAAACGCAAACGAGTCGTACTTTCAATTGAACAAAAACTGAATTGAATCATTAATAAAAAGAGAAAATTGATAGATTTTGCGGGATAACGGGGATAGCGTCAAAGCAATTTTTTCATGTTTTCGGATTAACCGGGAAATCGATTTTACAGAATTTTTTTTCACGGATCCCGGAAAATCGAGAGTGTTCTACAATAATTTGAGAATGTTAAAAATAAATTATTTACTTCTGAATGAACAGAGTTTATGTGTTCCTTGACAGCGGAAACAGTTCCAAACATAGATGGACATTTATCACAAGCATATCTTCTGTATACATCGTTATGGGCCAACCGCATGTGCCTCAGTATGTTACTGTTAGAATTCGACCTGTAATCGCATTTTTCACACTTCAGCAAATCTGAAAAAATATATATATAACATTAATTTTAATTTATAAATCATTAAAGCAAAGATATAATAAAGCCATTTAAAAAAAATCGAGAAAATCAATTTTGTTGTTTTTAACATTTTTCTCATAACTAGCATGACTTGCCCTATCACATGTTTCCGGCTAGACGTCGACTTCTGGGACACCTGTATAAGGAAAAAAAAAAAATCACCTTTTCCGGAATGAAATTTGGAGTTGTGAGTTGCCAGTCCCGAATTGTTCATAAACGTAACGCCACATTTTTCACAAATTATCGGCTTACTTTTTAAAATACTATGGTTTGGAAGGGCCTTTTGGATATGATTCTTTCTTGAACAGTGCCGTTCGAATGTGTACTGATCATAAAAACTCTTTTTACATATCGTGCACCAGTTTTTATCTGAAGGAACACCTGAAATTGATAATAATAAGTAGCCAATAAAATAACAATGAATTGTGTTCAATTGTTTCTAGAACAATTATGTAAAACTCAGTATTAAATACATAATTACAATAACTGAAAAGATCTGTTTTCTAGAAGTTTTAATTTATTTTATGGGAATGACATAACATAAAATAAAATATCTAGAAAGCAGATGTTTTCATTCCTATTAATTATTAAATATTCAATTGTTAGGAATTAGAGTTGTGTTGCCATATGACTTTTAAATGTAGTACAAGAAGTCAGAAAATAATATTAATATGTTTACCTAGTTCATGCTTTGGATCATTTTTGAATAGTTTCATGTGTTCTCTATAAACCGATCTGTTCGGGTACTGTATATCACAATAGTGACAAACATATTTTTCCAACTTTCCCTGAAATAAAATTAAGTATCATGATTATTTTAAAATATTATACATAATAATGAATATCAAATGATGATAGGAAAAACGGTTAATCTTTCAAATGTAAAATCACCATTGAATGATTGAATAGATATTTCTACAAAAATTGTTAAGATTTTATTTTGATTATAAAAATGGTAAAAATAACATTTTCATAATTGTACTTAATAGCTAATATCAATTGAGTGCAATCAATGCAAGATTGAGCTTGGTCAATGGTTGACATAAAAAATAACTTGTAAAATCGTTGGAAAGTATCAAAATGTTTAACAAATCTTTTTACTTTATGGCAAACACCGCTATTTAATGATAACGCTTTTTTCTTAGTCAAAAAATCTTACTTGAGCATTATTCTTAACTCGATGGTTGCCACAGACGAGATATCTCGGCAAATGGTGCAGTGCTCGTATTGCCAGAGAAGAGATATCTCGGAAGAACTTTTGGTGACATATTCTTGCGCCGTATTGACAATTTGGCAGAAACGGAACACACAATTGAACTGTTTTAGTTATTCCAAAATATTTTATCAAGTTTCCAAATACTTTTAACCGATTTATCGGTAAATTTCGAAAAATGTTTGATAATGAAAATTTGAAACTGGTTTAACTTCAAGAAAAAACTATAACAATCGATGCGGGATATAATATTTCATGAGTAAATTATAATTTCTTTCTAACACAGAAAAAAACATTTTTTAGACAAGTTTTATTTTGGCAAAAAATATTTGGCCTGATAAAACACTGCGGCGTGATTTATTTGCAGCTATGAAAAGATTAAGTTTATATTGTTTACTAAACAATGACATAAAACTCCATATTAAATATATAATATGAATAAAAACAACTGTGTTCTAGAAGTTATATTATATTTGGTGGGAATGACATGTTTTGCCTTGCTTTCTTTATCATTAGAATTGAAAGTGATATTTGAGTTGAATCATCAATTCTTATGGATAATTGTAATAAGTTATTTTTGAGGTTGATCAATGACCAATACAGATAATAATTTATTTATGTTTGTAATGTTTATTGATGAATGAACTTAATTATAATTTATATAGGATACATCATACTGCGAAATATAAACAATTATGGATTTTCAAATATAACTGTTGAGTGTGGATAAATAGTGTGTAAAAATAATATTTTACCGCTTGATGAATAATGCTATGATCTCTTAAAAGTTTCCTCGTTGCAAAAGTCCCGTCACATTTTGTACACATATTATCATTCCTTTTATGTTTCTAAAAAAAAAAACACTTTAGGCTACATAATGACAGATGCGCCTTTTAATTGACAAATAAAAAAATCTACAAATGAAAGAATTGAAGTATTTGGGAAGATGGTAAAATATCAAAAAAATTCACCTTCATATGTTTTTCGTATACTTTTTTAGATTTGAAAGATGATCGGCAATTAGGGCATTCAAATGGCTCAATTTTTAAGGCACATTTATTGGCAAACACAGCTTTTGAACAGGTTCTTGCTAGGTGCCTCTTAAGGTTGTAAAGTCTAGAAAATCTTAAAATAAAATGGATTATATAGGAGTAGAAAGTTAGATTATTTGAAAACAGTTCATAACAAATAAATTGAGAACATAATAATTTTCAGTGTGGCTCTATGGTTTTCAATAAAATTATTAAATAAATTAACTTATTTTTAAAATCATCCAATTAAATAAAACCCTTCACACTCAACTCTTTTTTTATGTTCATACCATAAATTCTTCGATCAATTAAATCAAATATTGAATGTCGGCCATGTGAGGAGTCAGAGAAATCGACGCGCGTGCATGACACGATGTATGAATGTTGAGGAAGCGAGAGAAATATGTCAGGAAAGAAAAGTGTGGCAGTCCATTCTTTCTGTCTACCCCTTCGGGGAGACGGCGTGATGGTTAGTTAGTTTGTACATTCCTTCTTAGTTCCAGGATAAATGATAAATAATTTATTTTAAGCACGGAGAATGAGTCTAATTACTTGATAATTTGTCAAATTTAATATAATTTTTAAATTGATTTGTGCATTATACTTGGTTAAATGCCATATAAATGAAGTCACTAAGGAGAATGTGCAGAAAAAAAATGTATGATAGAATACCTAATGATGAAGTAAGAAAATAATGTAAGGCAGATGAATGCGTCCTAAATAAAATTAATAAAGGGTCACTTAGATGGATGAACATATGGAACGAACGGTTGAGGGAAAAATGGTTAATAAGATATATACTAACTAACTAAGCATAATGCCGTCTCCCCGAAGGGGTAGGCAGAAATAATGGACTACCACACTTTTCTTTCTGACTCCTCACGTGGCCGACATTCAATACTTGATTATTTTTGATCGTGCCACTTATCCTCGGTCTTCCTCTATTTCTAGTTCCATTTACATTGTTAACATATACTTATTTTTATCATTCTTTCTTTATTCATTATTTCCATGTGTCCAAACCATCTTAATGATCCTTTAATTATTTTGTTCATAACACCATCATTCGCACCGCATTCATTTCTTATATTTTCATTCGACACTCTATCATACACGAAGTATCTACACATTTGTCTAAGAGATCTCAATTCTACCGCATTTATTTTACTTTCATCCTTCTTTTGCCAGTTCTATGCTTCGCTTCCATACATAAGGGTCGGTACAAGAATACCATTGTGCACTGCCATTTTAGCTTTTTTGGATAGGTTTTTGTTTGGGATGACAACTTTAAGTGCAAGATATACAAGTAGTGTAAATGGAAAAAGTAGTTAAGGAAGACATGGCACGACCAAATTAATCAGTTTCTGAGAGGTGGACATGTTTGAAGTAGGAATAATCGACAACCGTGCATGTCACGATGTGTGAATGTAGAAGAGGCATGAGAGTTATGTCAGGATAGAAAAGCGTGGCACTCCATCCTACCCCTCCGAAAAAACGGCTTGATGGTGAGTTAGTTAATTATAATTGATTAAATAATAATAATATATATAGACCTTATTTTCTTGCTGAGTAATGTGGCAAACTACGAGCATGAATGCCACTTCTGTGGTAGCAGAGTGCCAAGCGCTTAATGTAATTAAAAATATAATAATTATTTACCTTGTGCCACAATACGGGCAGATGGCAACGTCTTTTAAATTTCCTAATCTAGTAATGGCCGTTACAAAATTACTGAAAACAATTTCTTGGGTTGCCAGACAGTATTGTGAACAGTCAGTTTCCAGATGCAGCGTGAATGGAATAGCGTTTAAAAATGTATTTTTACACTTAAAACAAGACCGAGGAGACACATCGTGATTGAAATAGTGTTTTATTAATAAATTATCCGTCTCCAGAGCTGTATTGCAAATATGACAATAGAACTTTTTTGTTATTGTATCTTGCATATCGATTTTGTTATGTGTGTCGGAAGAAGTGTTTTGCGAAGAATCAACTTCAATATTACTTTCTTTTGTTTCATTTAAATGTTCCAAATATGAAGTATCTTGTTCATCACCAGAGTCTTCATTGTTTTCAAGTTTTAAATCTGAAGATTGCTTTCCAATTTCAAGATTTTCAAATATGCCCGGAAAATTATGCACATCATTTTGTTTGGAACTTGAAAGTGCAAGTTGTGATTTGAAGATATTTTTAGAACTGTTAGTTTTGTCAGCCTTATTGATATTCATTCTGCCACTCATTTTGAATTTCTTTGCGCTAAAGCCATACTTATATTTTTTAATTTTTGCCTGTGTTTTATACATTGCATTAGAATCAGTTTTCTTATGACCGATGATGAAATACGACTTTAAGAAATTTAAATAATTTTCCAAAAATTTAAGAGCTTCATTTCGCTCAAAGATCGATAAATTGAGCAACTGCTTCATTAAATATTTCACCTAAAAATTAAATAATAAATAAGTTAATCTATGAGAGGAATACAATAAATTTAAAAAGAATTAAAGTAAATTAATTTTACATGAAACTTAAATGATGACAAAGAAACTACAATTGGAGTCATTTTGATATCTTATTTCAAAATTAGTTCAATTCAGACTTTACTATACAAAACATCAATAAAACACAGATTTCAGTTTATTAAACGTCAAATGATAAAATCATAGACTTGATCATAGATATTATTTGAAAATAATTTTATTGCGGATGAGTTGATTGCAAAATTAAACCGGTAAGTACTTGCATATAAAAAAAAATGAGTGTATGTTTCTTAAGTTGGCGTCTCTTTTCCTTCCCGACATCGTCCGCTATTGTGAGTGTTTGTGGAAAATATTTATAAATTTGTTAATCTGTATCCATCGTGATTTGTTCCATGTTTTAAATAATATGTTTTATTCAATATCACAATTAGACGTTTTGTGTTGAGTGAAATTCTTTATATTTGGTGTTTTTAACGTGTTTAATATTATTTCTAGGTCCGGACTGAACTGTCACTTTTACACGAGAAACAATGGTAATTACCCATCAATTCGTTAATTATTACATTAAAAAGTCGCTATTGTCTTAATTAATATTATTTATATCAATTTTGAACATATTTAATTTACGTATATATTTTTTTTTGTTCGCAGCCCCGTGAAATTAAAGACATTAAGGACTTCCTTCTGAAGGCGAGAAGGAAGGATGCCAAATGTATGTATATTTAACAATATTGTCATGTATTTTATGTATAAGATGGTTAGCTTTATTTTCAGATTCGTTTATTAATTGCCCTTCTAAAAAGAATTACGCATCACTGTTTAAGAGGCGTCATGTAAACAATCTAATCTACCTAACCTTGAAGTGTTAATTTTTCAAATAAAATTCCAGGGGCCATTTCATTAGTTTAGTTTGTTTTTACTGTACGCAAATTTAAAATTAATTACTAAATTATCGTTTGGAGGATTGTATCCGGTAAAAGTATAATTCGAAATTAAAAATCCCATGGTAAAACTTTGTCTCTGGCAGCATTATAACTGATCGGAAAAAATATTACATCATTATGTGGGCTTAAATAGTTGGGAACCTACGAATCATTTAAACATTTTCTTGTTATTAAAAAAAAAAATAGGCTAACCATCATACCATCTCTGAAGGTGTAGGCAGAAAGGATGGGATATCACACTGTTCTTTTTTAATATACTTCTGTTCTCTCCTAACATACTTCTCTCGTTTCCTCAACTTTCATGCATCGTGTCATGCAAGCATGTTGATTTATCCAACTCCAAATTTTTCCTTATTTTTCATCCATTGTTCCGTTTACATATACTTTATTATTTCTCCATTCATTCAATGTGTCCAAACCATCTCAATGTTCCTTTCATTATTTTGTTCACAACACTTTCATTATTTTGTTCACAACACTTTCATTTCCACCGCATTCACTTCAGCATATTTTCATTCGACACTATCATACACAGTATCCACACATTCGTCTAAAAGATCTCATTTCTACTGCATTTATTCTACTTTCATCCTTCTTTCGCCAGTTCTATGCTACTATTCCGTTCATTAGAGTCTGTACAAGAACACCATTGTGCACTTCCATCTTAGCCTTTTTGGTTAGACTTTTTACTTTAAGAGCACCATTCTTTTTGTTGACTGCCCCAACCCATCTTTCCTGGTTATGCGTTCTGATAATACCTTGTTTTGAGGAAAAAATGGTTACGTTTCTTTTAACTACAGGCGAAATATTTATCGTTTTAAAATCTAATCTTTCTTTTATTACATATAATTCTAAAGTTTTGTTAAATAAAAAAAACCAATTGTTATTAATGTTAGTGCATTTAGTTTAACAAAAATATATTTGGTTCAGTTTATTAGTTACCCCTATACATTTATTATTTGCTAGTTTTGATTGTCAAATGTTTATTTTTTCCAGCTGTGAAGATAAAGAAGAACCCCGATAATGTAAAGTTCAAGGTTCGCTGCTCAAGATTCCTGTACACTTTAGTCATCAAGGATAAGGAAAAGGCAGATAAAATCAAGCAGTCCCTTCCCCCAGGTTTGATACTTACTTTTATATCTTCATAGAATACTCAATACCAGATGATTTTCAAAATAAATACTATTGAATGCTATTGAATCGTTCAACGCCCAAAGAATTTTTTTGTTTGTCAAAAAAATTTGTGTTTTAAATTAAAAAAGCTTTTGTAACTACATATATATGTTAGCTTATGTATATGGTTAAACGGCTTTTATACATTATAAATCATTTTTTTATTTTGGTTTTCTAAATTTAATTTTAATCGATTCATTTCTTTTTTTGCAGGTCTTCAGGTCAAGGAAGTCAAGTAATGTTATTATTTTTATTAAATAATTGAAACTACATAATTCTTGTATTATTATTTTTCCACCAACACAATGAATTACCTTTATTCAGTAGTTAACTTGTTTGAAGGAATACCTTGACAGCGGGTTTTTTTTTGAAATAGGAAGAGAAAAAAAGCATCTTTTCACTCCTTTAATAACAAATGATTCAAGCATTGAGTTATTTTCTGCTATACTATTCTTGCTGTGGATAGATTTAATTTTTTCCCTGCGGTTGTCGATTTAATATCTTTTGGCACAATTAAAGTTTATAAACAGAAGAATTTGTGATGTATATAATAAGCTTGTTTTGCAGCCAAGTGGTATGGTCAAAATGAAATATGTTGGAGAATTTTACGTTACATAATCCCGATGCATCAAAATTTTTTAATAATTCATACAGATGTACTATTTTTTTTCTTCTGTGAAAATTGAACTCTTAGAAAATAGATTTTTTCATTTGTATTGTATTTATCATGGAGTTTTAGACCAAGAAATAATAATAAAAAGCCTAAATTTTCTTTCTGGTATTGTCTGCGTTGTCAAGTTCAGGATTCAATAACACAATTAATTAATATTAAACCTATAACATTTATTTACGATAAATAAAAACTTGTATACAATATTTTTGGTCAAAACATAGATTAATAATTAACGCTATGATGATGTAAAAATAGTGAGGTATGGAGATTGTGCAATGAAAAAATATTAAGGCAATCCAATTAGTTCTTGCTCGATGATAATTCCGTGAAAATATTGGTGTATATGAAGGTAACTGTTCTGACCCAGGACTTCATGACTCCTTCGTTGAATTGTAACACCTCCACAAATATCTTTACCAGCTCGTCTTTGAGATCCTGCAGAAAAGAGAAATAAAAATAAATAACATTGCTTATGTTTTAAATAAATAAAAAAAACAAATGAACTTGTAAGGAATGGAAATTTTTTAAATAAACTAAAATTAGGTGTATATAAAACATTATATACGAACATTGAAATGTTTCTCCTCTACTTTACGTGGAAGGTGATTAGAGCCGATCTTCCTACACATAACCGCTGCCAGTTCTGGCTCATGGAGCTTGTCTACGACTGCAGTCAGGGTGGTGATAATGTTAAGGGCGTGGGCATTAAATTGAATATTTGTTCTCAAGTCATCTGTCGGAATGTTCTTAAACATTTTGAAGTATTGTTTATATTCAGGATGCGATTTGAAATATCTGAAAATAAAAATATAGGCATATTAGTTACATAGTAATACAATGCTAGTTGCAACCCGTGAAATATTCACAGAAGGAAAGATTTTCCACCCTTTAAAAACTTGGTTCACGTTCAATCGTAATTAGTAATGAGTTTTAACTTTTAAAATAAATATATTTTTTTCAAACAATTTAAAATTTCACAATTAACAACACCAAATTGTTCTCATTACAGTACTGTCATACAACAATAATCAGAACAAAATTTAAAATTAGATTCAGAATCAGAACAAAAATCAAAGAAATATTCCTCTCGCTCTCTTGTATTCAAAATATTCTTGTACTCTTTCTTGCTGACATCTGGTTTTTGCCTTTTTATATTATGATTTTTGTTTCATTACCTTAGAACATAGTTTGTTGATGAATGGAACGCAATACAAATATGATATTTTTGTATTAACAATGCAAGAGCTTTGAAGATGGTGGAAATTAATAATGAATAAACAATTTGTTACAAAATTTCACAACCACTCCTAGTTAAGTTAGGAGATTTCTTATTGAATGTCATATTATCAATAAAGAATGGATGAGACTTATGACGGTTGGATAAAATAACTCAATTACATAACAAAATGCATGTTTTATTGTTTTAAATATAGCAAGTGGCTAAAAAATTAATCATTCAATTTCAATCATTAACATTCACATTTAATATATAAGCCTAACAAACTTTGATGTAGGTACCAGAAGATGTCAGTGAGCTACCGAAACCGGTTGAAGCCATAAAATCGAGTGGAATTAAACTAAACTTATATTATAAACTTGTTTAAAAAAATATATACTCGTATATACATTATATATTATATTTTTTTATTGTATACAACAGGTCTTTAGAACCCAATTACTGTATACATTTTACATAATACATACATTTTACAAAAATATTAGACATACATGTTAAAATAATACACATATATAGCAATTGTGGTATGTACCTATATGATCCTTAAAGGACGCATAGGTCATTTGGAGAATATCCACGTCGACTGACACCTCATTCAAGAGCACCATACCCCGGGTCACATTGTATGCTGCGCCATGACATTTGTTCTGCTATGCGGTATGCACAACAGATCGTGTCTTCTAGCGCGAGCATACCTGTCCGGTGCATTGAAGCCATAATATTCTAAGAGGTATGGGCTATCAATGAGGTTACGGAGTATTTTAAATCCTAAGATCATCAATATACCTTTTCTTCTTGATTCGAGACAGCGATACATTATTTACAATGAACTTCTACCAAGAAATTAGAAATAACATTAATATTTTAATTAGTATACTTCTTTACCTCAAAAGCAATTCCGTCCCTGAAGCCACTCCATCGGCACTCACTTTTTTCCATGATTTCCTCACATTGTGAAGGTCTCTTACTGAGAGCCCAGATGTGGGATTAATAGCATCTGGGTCCTGACCGCCCCACCAGAGATAACTGAACACTGAGCCCATGCTGAAATCAACAAGATATTTTGGTATCAGATCAAGAGAATCATAGAAATTCAAAACAATACATTTAATTATTTTAAAGTTAAAGTAAATAAGATTCATTGTGACCACATAGTAAATCTTTTAAGACTGCCAAGTCAGAATACAAGTATTCTTGATATTTGAGAGTATCTTGTCTTCCTATAGTCGAACCATATCTCATGCGTTCCTGGTATCAATATTATGTTTTACCTGTTCTCAATAGATGTCTTAAACCTTAATTTTCTTTGTTATACTTTTTGAGAAAATAAAATGATTTGTGCTTATTTAACTTGATTTTAAAGCCAGGAAGTAGTAGATGCTAGCAAAACTAACTGAAGTAAATAACAGGCGAAATGTTCGAATAAAGGGTAACAATAAACGGTTTTGCTTTTTAAAATATTTGATCAATTAAATTCTAATTTGATGATAGAGGCAAGTCACCGAGAGATCGCGTGAGGGACACCAGAATAAGAGATATATGTGAGGTTGAGGATATTATGGTATAAGATGGAGTAGACAGAGAAGGAGGGCTGGTATAGTCATGTCCAAAGAATGGACACCACCAGACTCCCCAATATAGCACTATATAATCAGCCTCACGGGACTCTCACGGGTGGATGACCTCCTAAAAGATGGAAGGACAGCTGGAAATCCACCTCACAGGAGGAGCAACCCTCTGGAGAACAGACCACATGGGTCTACAGCAAGGAAGAAGAAGAAAAATTCTAATTTGTTGTGAAAAATTAATAAAAACAAAAAATCTGCAACAAGTAATACATTGTTGTTATGAAAATTGCCTAGCAAAAGGCGTTTACGAAAAATCTTACGTCAATGAGGATGTGTAATATAATACGAGTATAAGAGTTAAGTAACCTATAATTTGCTGTTTGTTTTGAAAGTAAATTGAAAGTTTTGATATAACCAATGAGGGTGCTTATTTTATTTTAGCGCTTGTACATATAACGATACACTGTAGTAATGATTAATTTATCAACTGTCAATGTGCCGTCGCGTGGGGTCGCTCTGGTAACGCACTCCGTCAGTTATACGGATAATTGGATAATTCAATCACAAGTGTTGCTTTGACTGATGTCTGCTGGCTGACTGTGTTTGCTCCGGCTTGGGTAGTTCCTCTAACCGAGGCAACACATTACCCGCGCATCTAGATTCTTCATTATTTTATGGAAATCGGGGATCCAAGTCGTTTGAGAGTTAATATGTAATTTATTTAATAATTTTGTCTTCATAATATGTAAATGTGTTCTTACAAAGTCGTTGAAGACATGTTTTTATCGTTATTATAAAATACGCACACATTCAAAACTCATTTTGTAAATTCGTGTTCTTAAATCAACTAATTACTTACTCAAAATATTCCGATTAAAAAATCTTGTGTTTTTGTATTTAAAAAAAAAAAAAATGTCTATTTCTCTAGTTCGGCAATCAAATAATGAAATGATTGTTTATATGTATTTAATTTTATTCCACTCATTTTTTAGTTTCGATAGGTTTAGGCAGCTCGCTGCCATCTTCTGGTCTGAGCAGACAATTACATTTCGTATCCAAATATTTATTATTATTATTTTTATTGATTGATATTCAATCTTAATGCTTTACATATGAAATTCAATGACCATTTTTTAATGAATTAAAACAGTTTTTTCCACTTTCAGAAGTTTAAATCATAAAAAAGGTCGTTATGGAATTCCACAGCCTTAAGTTTATCAGAAACTCAATTCCACAGCCTTAAGTTTACCAGAAACTCAATTATGTTGAAATGTTATAATTAAAAAAAAACATTCATATTCCACTTATGCATAATCCAAATAATAATAATAATTATTTTCTGTTTAATCTAATAAAAAAAATCAATGCATATTGCGAGTAACTTTAAATGTTATACATAATTATTTGATGAAAACCTCTGTTTGCTAGAAGTTTTGTTATGGGAATCATATGTTTCGCTTTTCTAAGGCATTATGTAATTTGATGATATAATAAAACTTGTGGAAAACAGACGTTTTCCGAGTTTTACAACATTGTACAAGAAACAATGAATAAGTTATGATTATTTATTATTTTTGTAATGAATGTGTACCATTAAATGATGTCCCTTTATAAAAATTAATCAAACCACTAGCCCGTCACATATATGCGATAATATCTCAAACTCAACCAAACAATTATAATAGAATGGTAATGTATTTTTCTCTCATGTCAATCAAGTAGTTAAATGAATCCCATTGTTAAAAGTCAAATAATAAAATATATATTTACACATGTACATAAATACATGCACATTGTGTGTTAGGATTCACATTACGTAACAATGTATGAACAAACAAGTTTGTGGCGCATAGTAACATAGAGAAGTAGGTATGTGTATCTAATGACAATTTCATTCCACTTGAAATGAAATACTCACATACTCGTACATCTGTTAAATAGGGATACCGAATTGAAATTAATCAAGTATATTTTGCGGAGTCGCTCTTATAATGTGTTTTTCGTCTGTATGTTGTCATCCTGTCAGCCTTTTTGGGGTACTCTGTTGTTCTGTGCGAGTATACTATGCCCGTATATCCCTATGTACTAATTTACGTAATTATTATTAACGTTCATCCATGTGAAATTACACCATTGTAATTTCCCGCGCAAACAACTTCTATAGTTTCATAAAAAACTTCTTATTATATATTTTATTAAAATTGAGGAATAAATCAGTTTCTTGAATGTTTTATTATATTTTGATGGAGTGAGATATTTTATTTTGCTTGTGTATTTATTATCAAATATCTATGTAAGTCTTAACAATCCTTACATCTCTCCTAAAAATAGAATTTAGAAAACTTTTTAATTAAAAAAAAAAAGACTATACCAAGGATTAAATCAATCGTATAATAATTTATTTTACAATCTTCAATATGAAACAAAATTAGCTCATTATTATGAAGAATGTATCTGGTCGTGCCCAGGCTTGAACCCAAGTTCCCTGTATCAGGAGCCAAGTATTTTGTCACTTAGACCACCACCCACAAATTTAAAAACATTTTTTTCTTATATTTTCCATCTACCATATTATATACGAGTACGTAATCAAAATGAATTAATTCGATATCTTATATTAATGCATTAATATAAAACAAATATTTTTATATTATTTTATACCTATAAAAAACATGAGAAAAAAAAACTCTGCTCTTGAACGTGTGTTTTCAATAAAAAAAAATTGGTTTTTGGCAATTGTATTTGAATTGGGAAATTTATTAACATGAATTAATATTTTCTAAGAAAAAAATTATATTATTAATAAGTAATAAATAAAAATAAAATATAAGCCTAATAAACTCTGATTTGGATACCAGAAGTTGGTAGCTAGCCGCCGAAAACGGTCAGAGCACAGCTTAGATTGTTTCACCTACCGACCGCCAGAACCAACCAGCCTCTGGTGATACCGGTGGGAAGAGCAAATAGTCTGCTGAGCGCGGTCTCCTCGGAGATCGACGTCTTTCATATTAGTGATACTACTCTTGACTTTAGAGAGTATCTTGTCTTCCTAATGTCGAATCATCTCTCATGCGTTCCTGGTATTATATTGTATATATTTTACCTGTAGGTACTCAATAGATGCCTTTAACATTATATTGTTTGTAATATCTGTTGAGATAATAAACTGATTTGATTTGAAAAGCTATAAAATCAATTGAAATTAAACTGAATATATAATATATTATAAAGTAAGATTTTAATTTTATTTTTATTTTTTGGATGAACCTTTATCAAGAAACAAGATATTTCTTTTTCACATTTGTACCCATTTGCCCACGTTTGTTTGTGGGGTAAATTCTCTGACCTATTTAATTCAATTGCATCAAATAAGTTTATTTTATGACGTTCCCTTTTATTTTATTTAAAACAACCCTTATCAAAGTTCCCATTAGGGAGGCTTGCGAGGGCGCAATCTGTCTTCAGGCAGGGGAGGCGTCAGCGGTTTCTGGCGCCTGTATCCGTATCGGCTGTTTCCCGAACCTCCGCTGAATAATTAAAGAACCGGAGAAACCACATATCCCGCTCCAGCCGGGCGCGAGGCCGTTTATAAGCCGGCGGAGGAAAGTGCCGGGAAATGGCCCAGTTCGGAAGGAACTCTGTCAAGACTTGAAAGCTTTTAAGATTATAACATTGTAAAAACTTTGGAATTGAAAAACAACACTGTTTATCTTCCACCTTTTTAACTAACTAACTAACCATCACGCCGTCTCCCCGAAGGGGTAGGCAGAAAGAATGGACTGCCACACTTTTCTTTCCTGACATATTTCTCTCGCTTCCTCAACATTCATACATCGTGTCATGCACGCGCGTCGATTTCTCTGACTCCTCACATGGCCGACATTCAATATTTGATTTATTTGATCGTGCCACGTTTTCCTCGGTCTTCCTCTATTTCTGGTTCCATTTACATCATTAACATATAATTTTTTTACCATTCTTTCTTCATTCATTCTTTCCATATGTCCAAACCATCTTAATGATCCTTTCATTATTTTGTTCATGACACCATCATTTGCACCGCATTCACTTCTTATATTTTCATTCGACACTCTATCATGCACAGAGTATCCACACATTCGTCTAAGAGATCTCATTTCTACTCCACCTTTTTATTTTCTTAAATATCTTTATACAATAAAAATATTAAATACGACAATGTTTCGGAGGTAAAGAGCCCTAAAATAAAGCGTTCTTCATTAAGAGCCCTCGAACTTTGAAATGAAATAAAAGAACCTGTCAAAGTTGCCTAAATTTGCAACAATAATTTTTTATCTTGAATTTCTTTAATCCGGTTGTCTCAAATTTATGCATTAAACGACGTATTGTGGACTCTGCAGGACGGCCACGAATGCCATTAATTGGCGAACAGAGTACTGATTTTGATAATAAATTTTAACAATTTCAACGCGTTGTTGAAGCGTGTAGGTATGGTAAAATGTCAAGACAAAATAAGTATTCTTGTCAAATTTGACAGCTATCGGTTCACCAAAATGGCCGTTCGTATTTTCTCAAAAGATATTTCAAACAATTATAATTTAAGACATCTATTGAGAACAGGTAAAATATAATATACGTATACTCGTAATACCAGGAACGCATGAGAGATGATTCGACTTTAGGAATACAAGATACTTTCCAAAGTCAAGAGTCTTCTGAACGTACTTTCATTAATATTGTCTATGCCAGTGGTTCCCAATTAGTTTTTCCTGTGTACCACTTCAAGAAAAAATCTCAAACTCGCGTATCCCTTATTACGGGAAAGATAAAAAAAATATATGTAACAGTTTTTTCAGAATATTTATTACCATCAAAAATACAGTTTTAATGACGGTGAAAATCAGTTTACTGTGACAAATGGGCACGTTTTTCTTTGCGCAATTCTGAAAAATCTGGTTACATTTTGGTCAGCTTCAGTCTCGATTCGTCAAGAGATTGCCGCACGTACCCCTTGATGCAACTTCGCGTACCCCTGGGTAACGAACTCTGTGGATTTAGTCTATAACTCTAAGTAAATTAACTCTAACATAGACAATTCTTAGCATTACTTGTATGCATTAATTATATTAGCAATACTGAAATTTGACTACTTTTAAGTTATGCAAAACATGTTCTTTCCATACTCGTATTATATGTGTTTTGTAAATATGTGTTTTGTAAAAGAGGCGGAGACGAGTGTCCACAAATGACACCCCAATCTTGCTCCATGGTGTCCCCCTTGTGACCACGACCAACTTTTGCTAACTCTGTAGTACCTATGATAGCAGGCTCGGGAGGTACGGAAGAAGATGTAGCCAGCAGGCTCAACAAGGCAAGGGGAGCTTTCTCTATGCTTCGCCCTTCGCCCCTCAGGGTGCACTAGACTAGTCCCCTATGGGGGGAAAGAGGAAGCGAGGCAGACCTAGAGCCCCCTGGAGAAGAGCCCTGCAGGACGAGGTTAAAGCAGCAGGCCTCCCTTGGGATGATATTAGGCATCAGGCAAGCGATAGAGTTGGGCGTAGAAGGTCCCTTGAGGCCCTATGCACCGCCGAGGTGTGACAGAAAAGAAGCGGATAAAATCAATAAAATTTTGGTAGAACCATAAATTTGATAAATTAATAAGAATTCTTATTTATATTTAATATTATGTTTTGCATTCAAGTCTTTCGATATAATAATTAATAAATATTTAATGATCTGGTTGGCTAAAACGACACCGAGAAAATAAAGACGACTGACATTAACAATTTGTTGCGTAGTTCAATATTAATACGATTAAAAAAAAGTTATGTGCTTACATACTCGTAATTACGATTTAAAATATTCTATTCGATTTTCTAATTAAGATTTCACAGTGATGCTACTGAAAATAGCTGCTTAACATTTTTGAGATAATTTTCAACGCGCTTATGGCCTTTGGTGACCTTGCAAAAATCAGATAAGTAGTTGAAGTTGCTGCTTATGTAACTAAAATATTTATCACGTAATATTAATACATTTATTTAAATTGCTCAGTTTACCATACAATTATTATGCTAATCTTACGTTTTGAAAATAAATACTACATTTCGCTCATTTAGAGCGACAGTGACACAAGTGAACATTTGTAAATTTTACATTACGCCAGTTTAAAGATTTTTTCTTAACACTAGGGAAGATTCTTCACTTTTCTTACAGCTAATGACTATCTCTATATTTTATTTTTGTAGTTTGAACCCTGGGCTTGAAAATAGACTCATGTCTTTCTTATTAACCTAACCATATCTATTTGAAAGGTAAGTTTAGCATTTTTTTGCAGTTGTGTCACTGTCGCTCCAAATGAGCGATTTGTGTATTTATTTTCACATGTATTGTACTCGTATATCTTTTATAACTGCATGTATTTGTTTTTTGATAATGTTTTTAAATGTTTACACCCAGCTATCAATACGAACCGTTTATACTTAAAGTTTTATGTTTTTCTGTGTTATTTTTTAATTATATAATGTCAATTCTTTTCTATCTGTGATGATTGGCTGTGTATATTTACTAAATCAAATAAATTTAGGTAGGATGTTCACAGCGGATGGCCGAACGGATAGTGACATCGAAAGAAGGGTTGGTGCGGGTAACAAAGTGAACGGAGCCTTTAAAACGGTTATTGGAAACAGGAATTTAAATTAATGAAAGTAAAAATGGCCGTTCACAATGCAGTGTTAGTGAACGTAAACGTTATAGAATCACAGGAAAGCGTGTGACGATCAAATAAATAAATTATTAACTGTCGGCCATGTGAGTAGTTGGAGGTTCAAACTTTCTGCATACCCCTTCGGCGAGACGACGTGATGGTTAGTACGTTATTAAAAGTTGTGTTGATGATGCTGATATTTTATTATCATACAAAACCAAGGCCTCTTGCTGACGTTTGCTTCATGTATGTTCCTTAACTGTCATCGTCAAGTGGCCATAGATAAAAATATACCATAAATAATTCAGAATATCACGTTTTAATATAATAATGAATTATATTTGATATTCTCTTACCTGTAGGTTTTCATTAGACCGTCTAATGTATGAGCTACAAGTTGTCTTGCTCTATATATTAAATTATCAAAACAAAACAATCGCGGTATTGCGCATAAAACATTTCATATGCTTTATTTTATTGTACGATTGTAATGTTTAACTGCAAATGTTTGTTTTGTTAAACGCTTGTGAGACTGTAAGGCTACGGTCACACCGGAGTGTTTCGATTGGTGACTCGCTTGCTGTCTGTCCGAAAATGATGGAGACTGATTTAACTGCATTGTTAAATTATTTTATTTTATAATATTACGCTATTGATTAAACTTTTATATTTATTTGAATTTATCAACTAATCAATTAAAGTAGAGTCAAACATTTATAAACTCACATTTATTTTCATAATGAATATTTCTTTATTTTACAGTGAGTAAAATGTGCAAAATACTGAATACTAATTTATTTATTTGATTTTGTGCAGGTAATAAGCAAAATTTACTCAGTGTTTTCTTTTTCTGCTCTTAGAAAAACAGTGTCATTATTTGGATTTTATTTTTAACATGTATTCGAACTGTGTTTCATATTTCATACCATCCGCAATTGTGTAAAATTAAAAACTGTATGATATCGTCACTTCAAAGGTAAAACTCACTAAGTGACATTTGATTTTTTTTTTTTTTTTGCAATTTCTGTATCAGACTTGTGAATTCTACGTCAGAAAGTAATCACCAAGTGTTTTTATTAAATAATAACTGTTATTCTTTAATAAATACACTTGGTGATTGTTTTCTGACGTAGAATTCACAAGTCTGATGCGGAAGTTGCAAGAAAAGGAGAAAAAATTGAAATGTCACTTAATGAGTTTTACCTTTGAACCGACGATATGATGATTTAGTTTAATTTAATGGAAGTTGAGTAGAAATTTCATATAAATGATTTTAGAAATATAGTGTCACTTTTAAAATTCTTTTTATTAACGTGCAATTGCATAAAATTATTATTTTTATATCTATTTTATTTTTATATCATCACTATTAAGTTAATGGAATTTACTATTTAAATATGTTTTTATATTTCCTTTAAATAGTGCAATTTATGATGTATTAAAATTATCAAATATTATAATGTTAAATAATTTTATAAAGTCACAAAATGTACATATCGTAAAATGCTTTAGTTTTAAGTCAATTTCTTCTTCTATTTTCTGAATGTCCTATAATTATTTTACATGCAACTTATCCTTTTTGTCCCACAATGAGTTTTCTACTCATGGGAATACAATGAAACTATTGTTTGTATATAAATAAATAAATAAAATTAAATTCTTAGTGTAGGCCTTGTGGCCTGTTTCATAAGAGGAATAATTGGCCTCCTGCGAGGTCGACTCCCAGATGTCGATCCATCTCTTTGGTGGTCTGCCCGGGGGTCGTCTACCTTGGGGATGGCCGTGCAACACAATACGGGGGAGTCTGAATGGATACTAAATATAAAATATAGTAATATTCGTTTAAAAAATAAATGTGAGTTAATAAAGTTTGACCATTAACTTTATGATCACAAATCATGAATGTCATTTATTTTATAGTACTTTACTTGATTTATTCATATTATTTTAATTTTTAAATTCATTCATGATATTTGTTATAACAAAAGCTAAATCTGTCAAAACTGACCATATTTGTAAACAATTTTATAATATATTCTATGTTCGGCATACTTTGTGTTGTAGATGTTTTATTTGTCTTTTTCTTTTTTATATACTTTGTATATACAACACTTACTAGTAGTTAGTGTTGTATATACAAAGTTTATAAAAAAGTAAAGACAAATAATTTTATAATATTTTAAATATCTATGATACGTGGAATATAAATTAAATAGACAATATGTGCACCATCTAAAAAGAACATTTTGTGTTAACTTATTTTTATTTTGTTATTTTATTTTATATCATTGTAGGTACATTGTGTGACAGTCCATTCTTTCTGCCTACCCTTTCGGTGAGACGGCGTGATGGTAAGTTAGTTAGTTAGTAATTAAATATCTATATAATATCACTGAAGAAGGGCTGGGTAGTCCGAAACTTGTTAGACATTTAAATTTAATTTGTTTAAAAAGTTAGTGTTTTATACAAAGTATTAAATATATAATTTTTTTTAAATATCTACAACAATCATCTTTAACATCTACAACACAAAGTATGGCGAACAAAGAAGGAATGATTAATTTATAAATTAAAGTAAGCATAAAAGCTTAGTTAATTACGTGAAATTATCAAATAAAATAATTTAACAACGTTTTCTAATAACCAAATAATATATATAACCGATATAACCAAAACAAAACAAAGGAAGACTTATAAAAAGGCATTTAAAATTCGATACAAAAATTCAAAATTACAAATTAAGTTGGGCTATATTATTATGTTAATTGTTTTGGTCAATTTGATTATTGCCGCTCTTTATGGTAGTTATTTGTGACAAAAAATACGTTTTTACTGTTTTGGTGTTAAAACTGTCCAGGTTTTTTCCTTTATAGAAAGAATTTTGACAGGTGTAAAAATACATTTTTCATTTGTTCCAATGACAATTTGAATAAATTCTTCAATAATATGTTGAAGTTGTTGCTGGTGTTGGATTGTTTTAAGTGCCTAATTACGTGGAATAAAAATGAAATAAACACAAATGTCCGGATCGTCCAGCTGACCATCTAAAGTAACAAAATGTGTTCAATTATGTTTCTTTGTTATTTTATTTGATATCCTTGTATTTCAGATAATTTGTTTTAGATTTGTTATGTAGACGTTGAACGATCCAAGTGTGCGCGGGAGATGCCTTTTGGTGGCGATGAGGTTCGCAACCCATCACACCGCGTCTCTCGCGATGGCGAAAAGAGAAGGATGGAGTGCCGCATCGATTCAAGTGTGGCAGTCCATTCTTTCTGCCTACCCTTTCGGGGAGACGGCGTGATGGTTAGTTAGTTAGTTAACAACGTTTTCTAATCAGTCTCTGTTATTTTCGGATAGACAGTAAGCGAGTCACCAACCGAAACACTTCTGTGTGGCTGCACCCTTAGAAAACAAAGACATCGTTTCTTTCATGTTTAAGGTATGAGAAAGTATTTCTTCTGGGGTTTATGTAGCAATTCTGACATTTACAAGTTATTATATAAAGTAAAAGTAAAGTTTATTCTTTGTTTTATGTGGCCTGAGTTCGCTAGAAGTTAACGCTCGGCTGAACAGGGGGTTGTAATAACCTTTTAAATGGTGTAATAAGGCGAGTATATGATAGAATGTATGCTCATGATGAAAAACGATATGAAAATATACAAGCGTTCATTATTGGATGAGCCATTATTTTTTATTGTGTTCTGCCATGCAGATTCGAGCTATTAAATGTATGTTTCTCGTTTCGTATATGGAAACAGAATGAGATCAAATTACGATGGAGTTCTGAAACCGTAAACAAACCTTATTGTTTTTAAAATAATCGAATGTATATTTAAGCTTCGAAGTAAGATAATTATTAACCAACATTCCTTTGGTGTAACCATTTGAAAGAGCAACTGGATTGCTGAATTCTAACGAAATTTTTCACGTAAGTGGGACGGTTTTAGTACGTTATTTTCTAGCATTATGAAAAACATTTGTCATTTATTGTTTCTTGATCAATAATGTAAAACTCCATATTAAATAATTAAAGCGAAAAAAAGGTCAGTTTTCTAGAAGTTTTATTATAAACTAACTAACTAACTAACCATCACGCCGTCTCCCCGAAGGGGTAGGCAGAAAGAATGGACTGCCACACTTTTCTTTCCTGACATATTTCTCTCGCTTCCTCAACATTCATACATCGTGTCATGCACGCGCGTCGATTTCTCTGACTCCTCACATGGCCGACATTCAATATTCGATTTATTTGATCGTGCCACGTTTTCCTCGGTCTTCCTCTATTTCTGGTTCTATTTACATTGTTAACATATAATTTTTTTACCCTTCTTTCTTCATTCATTCTTTCCATATGTCCAAACCATCTTAATGATCCTTTCTTTATTTTGTTCATAGCATGTCATTAGCACCGCATTCACTTCTTATATTTTCATTAATTTTAATATGGTGTGTTATGTGTGACATGTAGTGCATCTCACCTTTTGGTAATACAAACATGCAAGACAGAAAGATATTTATGATTAAAAAAAAAAAATTGTGCTATAACAATGGAGTAAAATGAAATAATATGAAAACGTTTACTGGAATAAATATACTTAGTATTTTTACAATATTTATTTATAATCCAATGATTCTACTGAAATCTCTTGAATGAAGTTCATTTGTAGTAATAATGAAATAAACGGTATTTTTTAACTACTTGCACTTTTGTCTTTATTTCGACAGCGACCGGCTTCGCCGGGCTCGCTGGCATCACCAGTCTGTCGATGCCAGCGAGCCTGGCGAAACCGGTCGCTATCGACATAAAGGCAAAAAAACAAATAGTTAAAAAAACATCGGTTTATTTAATTAGTATTTGAATTACAGTTATTTAGAGGATTTGTATTCAATATACTGGAATTATTTTTTTTATTACAGTTGAAATATTTATATATAACATTTGTAAATTTACACTTATATTTTTAATATTAATGAATTTAAATATACAACATTTTATTACACTTTTTTGAGACATGTTTCGGTAGCGACACAACCTTTATCGATGTATAAATTAACGTTACAAAAGTGTAAAAAAAAGTTTGAAAGTGTTGTAAAAATACGAAGTTTATTCAAATATGAATCCACAACACAAAGTGAAGGCAAATATAGATGTTAACGTTTATATTTATTTATATTATCTCATGTATGCCACCACTGCAAGTGTATTGTTTTAATTAATTTTCCGTGATTTATATTGATATTGATTGAGTGCAAATATAGGTTTATTAAACTCAAACAATAACTTGCAAACTTTTTACATTGTGCTTCAACCATTGCGAGACTACAAAATAATTTACAAGCTGGGTATAATAAAGTTAATCAAAGTAATGGAGTCTATTTCACGGAAACGATTTCGTGCTTTCATTGTGAAATGACAATTAAAAAAATCCTCCCAAAGCTATAACAGTATAAAATATTTGAAAGCTTTTAATCAAATTACTTGACTTAAGCTTTTGTATTAACTCCATAATTGATTTTATTTGACAGAGATGCCATCAAAGATATCCCAAATCGTACAGTTGTTTTATGTACTCGTATTGACATGTGAAAATTAAAGGTTCGACTTTAAACGAATACCTGGATTTTTTCAATAGTACAAGAACCCCATCACACAAAATTGACATAAAATGTTGAGAATATTTTGAAATTTCATAAATTTTGATTTTGCCGTGACTAAAAATATTTTACGATTTTATTAAATTATTCTGTGTTTTAATATTAAAAAAAAGTAGTAATTATTTTGAAACATAGTAATATTATTTTTCGTGTATTATAAATTAATTTATTGTATTCGAATATATATATTTTTAAATAAAAAATATTTCATTGTGTAATATTTTTGTTTAACACAAATTTTCACTTAAAACATTTTAAATTTAACATTTACTCTATTTACACCATGAAATATTAATTTATAACAAAATGAGTCTAAATATGGTAAACAAATATCGCTTTTTAAAATGTCAATGATTGGTTGTCTAACTAATTAACTCACTAACCGGATGGACCGCTTTACCGTTCTGTCCTGACATACATCTCTAGATTCCTCCACATTCATACATCGTAACATGCATGCTTGTCGATTTTTCCGACTTCGAATATGACCACCTTTCAGTATTTGATTATTTTATTATTATTATTATTTTCTTGAATCGCTCTTTACATCATGACAGCATGAGCCAAATCGATGTAAAGGGTATTATAGCTATCATAATGATTCTCATGACATGTGATAGGTAGCTAATCTATCGCCATTTTATTGTCACGTGAATTCTACACCAGACCAAAGACAGTGTGACAATCCCACTGCCCTAAGCGGGAATCGAACCCGGAACCTTCGGGGTGGCAGTCAATGCACTCACCACTCGGCCACGAAGGTCGTCAATTTGGTCATGCCATGCTTTCCTTGGTCTTCCACGGCTTCTCTTTTCACTCACACTGCTTGTATACAGCATATTAACCATTCCTTTCTCGTCCATTTGTTCCATAAGTCCCAACCATCTCAGGGTTCCTTTTTTAATTTGATTTATGATGCCATTATTTGCCTTATATTTCTTCCTTATTTCGTCGTTCAGTATTCTATCATATATCGTTTTCTCGCACATTCTTCTCAGTGATCTCATTTCTACGGGATTTATCCTACTTTCGTCCTTTTTGCCAGCTCTAAGCTTCACTTCCATACATAAGAGTTGGCACTAGAACTCCATTATGTACTGCCATCTATTTATGTTTGGTTGTCAGAGAAGCTAATTGGTTTCGGAAGTAACCGAGGGTCATGCAACAAAATTGTTAACCCTAAATATGTTTGGTGAAACCGAAAAATGGTACAATAGTGGTGTATTACGAATCAACATTCAATTATGTTATATTCCGCAAAGTGATTGCTTGAGCCCAAAGTAATTAATTGATAAAAATGTTTACTTGACGATTAGAAGACCGGTTAAAGAAATCGATAAGATAGTTATATAGAATTTTGATTGAGATAAGTCATGACCAATTAATGAAATGTTTTTGAAGATCTAAAAACATTTTAATCAATAAGAATATGTAAATAATTAGATGCTTTCGTTCTAACTAACCAAAACGCCGTCTCCCCGAAGGGGTAAACAGAAAAAATGAACTGCCACACTTTCACTTCCTCAACATTCATGCATCGTATTATGCACGCACGTTCATTTCTCCGACTCCTCACGTAGCCGACATCCAATATTTCTCTATTTCTAGTTCCATTTCCATGAGTGGCCAATCTTTTCAGCAGCCGGGCCAGATTTTAGAAATGACATTTTCTACCGGGCCGTACATCAAAATTTCTTTTATTATTCAAAGAAAACAAGAAATACATTGTTTTTTTTTAAGAAGATATATAAAAAATGAGAATCAAACATATTTATTACATTAGAGTTAGGCAATACAAAAAAAAAATTAAAAATTAACAAAATATAATAAATTTTAGTAAAACGTCTGATTTTGTTTGTCAGTACTAAGTGCATCAATGTTGATAACGATTGATGTTGTTGCTACATGCTAACAGTTTTCCAAATGCTCATCGTTGGTTCGTGTTTTTATTTAAGATTTAATATGCTTCATTAACTAACAAACAAACTAACTAACCATCCCGCCGTTTCCCCGAAGGGGTAGGCAGAAATAATGGACTGCCACACTTTTCTTTCCTGACATATTTCTCTCGATTCCTTAGCATTCATACATCGTATCATGCACGCGCGTCGATTTCTCTGACTCGTCACGTGGCCGACAATATTTGATTAATTTTATCGTGCCTCGTTTTCCTCGGTCTTACACTATATCTAGTTCCATTTACATCGTTATATATCGCACCGTGAGTGTAAAACCGAGATAACTGCAAATATAAATTTTGGAGATATGGGAGTTTATTGATTGGAAAAACTGTTTTTTTTTTAAAACCAATGATTTACGGTTTATAGGTATATTACTAGTCTTTAAACTCCCATATCTCCAAAATTTATATTTGCACTTATCTCGGTTTTACACTCACGGTGCGATATACACAAACATGTTTGGACACATGGAAAGAATGAATAAAGAGAGAAAGAATGGTAATACAATAATTAACTAATGAATGTAAAATGGCAGTGGGCAGGTCACGTAGCCAGAAGCTCAGATGGACAAGAAGACTGCCGACTTGGAAACCGTGGATGGCAAAGAGAAGTGCAGGGCGACCGCAACTACGGTGGAAGGATGATCTGAACAGACACGTCGTAATAACCTGGATGCGGTCTGCACAAGACAGAGTGACATGGAAGCGAATGGAGGAGGCCTTTGTCCAGGAGTGGACGGGAATAGGCTGAGGAAGAAGAAGACGAATCAACTAATTAATACGAATTAATAAGTATGGGAATGACATATTTCATCTTGTATTTCCCATTATACATAATAAAACTTCTTGAAAACAGAAGTATTTAATCGTATTAATTATTAAATTAAATATGGAGTTATACATCATTGTTCAAGAAACAATAAATAACATTAAAAAACCATGTTTAATTATACATATGGTATATATAATATGCTTTTACAAATTGCTGTAAATATTATTAGCAAATGTTGATATGTTCACGTATTTATACTATATATATAACATGTACTATATTTACAAGGTTAAATATTAAAAAAAGGAAGCGTTGAAAACAATCTCTACTGTATTTTAGTACAAGCGAACACTATTTTACAAATACGTTTTTCATTATATCAGTTTATAACTTGTATTTACGTAAGAATTATTTAACGAGAGAAGATAACAAAAGATTGCCAAATAAAACAGTGTACCATAACAAAAATTACTTTCAGATAATCCCGACCTTATGTTTGTTTTCTGATTATCCCGGTTATAACACATTGTATAATTTTATAATTAGCCACTAGACTAGTACCTACACTAAAGTGTACCGGAATGCTTATTAATTTCTAAACATGTAAACGAATTAACTTGTTATGTAAATGATTTTACGTAGGTAAAACCAAAGAATATTAAAATACGAAATTAAAATAATATACTATCTCATAATTAATACCAATAAGAAATGAGAAGAAAGACATGTTTCGTCTAAGGCATTATCAAATGTTTATCCCATTATCAAATTTTCAAACATTTAAGAATACCTTAGACCGTCGGAACATGTCATTCATATAAAATATAATAAAACTTCTAGAAAACAGACGTTTTCATTCGTATTAATGATTTAATATGGAGTTTTCCATCATTATTCACGAGTCAATAAATGTCTCATGTTTAACAATAATTCGTATTTTAAGGTCTTTAAAAACATAAAAGGTGTTGTTTTGATAACAGAGATATGTCTTAAAAAATCTTTTAATGAGATATGTTAGATTAATTTAATACCATTATGGTACTTTAAAATAACAACATCGATTTTACCTTAAATGCTAGTTTTCCGGCGCTTGACTTTCCCTCCAAATTCGCTCCAATTTCCAGAGATTTTCTGGAACTTCGTCACTTTCTGACAGGATTAATCTGAGTCCACAGGACGAGCCGCGTTTTACTGCGGGTTAATGCGTCGCGATCGACTACGGGCGGTGTTCTTTCATGTTCAACTGACATGCAGCCGAGAAGGAAGTTTCGCGAGTGATAGTCTCTCGATATCAGCGCCTGGCGACCGTCCTCTCAGCGCGGCGTCTGCCGATTTAATGAACGGGATTAATTGTCGGACGTGTAGGCTTATAGCGGAGCGACGGTGATATTGGAAAACTCAGTAAGCAAGTTTCCAACTGTTTATTTATTTTTATTAATTTTTATTTTTACCAATATCTTATTAGTATTATAACCGTACAATCTATTGTATTTTAAAACAAGCGAACACATTTAAAAAAATACTTTTTTCATTATATTATTAAAGAACTCGTGTATTCCTCGTATAGAATTATTTAAAATGAGAAGATAACAAATTGCCACCATAACAAAAGTTACAATCGCGGCATAATAATATATTTGTTTTTGATTATCCCGTTTATAACACATTTTATAATCAGCCATTTTAGTATACCAGAATGCTTTTAAATTCTTAACATATAAACGCAATAACATGTTGATTTATGAAATAAACATAAATTATTTCAATATATTAATTTCACTCTTGTTTACATTTTGTTTGAATCATTCCATAAATGGTTGAATTAATACATTTACTGAAAAGCATAAAAAATAATATATAATAAGTAAACAACGTATAAAAATATATGATATTTTGTAGATCGTATTTCTGAATCAATACATATATAAAATTTTAAAATATCGTCTTTAAATAATGAATATACCAATAAACATTTCTTTTTATCTATATTAATTGCAATAAATTCTAACAAATAATTTCAATAACCAATAGTACTTTTTTAAATTACACACATTTAGAGTGAGTTTAGAAGGTACAGACTGGTTTCGATTGTGATCGAATTTCCTACGCGAAGCTGTTTTGCCAACGAAACTGGTTAGCAGCTTTTACACATAATTACAGTGTTATTTACACATTTTAGTTTTTTTCTTCAATAATGGGCAAATACAAAATATAAATTTTTGTTTTTTTCTTCCACTTTGAAGGCATTATCAAATGCCTAAGATAGGCGAAAAATATCATTCCCATAAACTCTAATAAAACTTCTAGAAAACGGACGTTTTCATTCGTATTAATTATTTTATATGGAAACTTACATACTTGTTCAAGAAACAATATTTTTTTAGTTTGTTTTGTAACCCTAACAAAGCTTCGACGGGAGCGAAACCGGTTGGTTTGACCAAACAAAATAAATTGGTTCTTCTTCTTCCTTGTTGTAGACCTATGTGGTCTGTTATCCAGAGTGTTGCTCCTCTTGTGAGGTAGATTCCCAGCTGTCCTTCCATATTTCAGGAGGTCTTCCACGAGGACGAATCCTACGAGGCTGATTATGCAATGCAATATAGGGGAGTCTGGTGGTGTCCATTCTTTGAACATGACCGTACCAGTCACTTTTTCGCTATCTGCTCAATCTTATAATATCCTCAACCCCACATATCTCTCTTACTCTGGTTTTCCTCACGCGATCTCTCAGTGTCTTGCCTGCTATCGTCCTCAGTGTCTTAATTTCGGAAGTCCTCAATACTTGTTTGGTCCTTACTGTGTCTGCCCTTGCTTCGACGCCTATTGGTCTTACGCATGCTTTATAGATTCTCATCTTACTCTTAATGGCCATGTCTTTGTTTTTTTTTATATTGTGGATTTTAGAGCCCTAGAGATTGCAGCTGCCTTGTTAAATAAATGAGTGTAAAAACAAAACGTAAAAGTGTTCTAAATTATTTTTTAATAAAGTTTTAGTAAAAATGCGTTACGGTGGTTTGCGGCGCCACCGCTGGCGACGCCACGTTCGTGTACGGAGTACGGAGCGTATCACGCTGACGGGACCGCCGAATGTGTATGAGGACTCGGAACAAGTTAATGTAGTACTTAAATGTTTTAACTTTTGTGCCCAAGTAAAGGCGCGCTTGTGTAAGCAATTTACGAGGCGCCCTAAACGGGAATATTGGAATACTTCTTCAACTTTCGGCTTAATTATGTCGGCTTATGACCGAAAACAATGTTCGACGCGAGGTACGCGAAAGGGAATTTCTCCGGAATGTTTCAGATAAAAAATGAAGTACATTGGTATTGCATTATAAATTAGGTACGTTGCAAAATCTGTTAATGGCTTTGTGGAACTTTCCATTAATTGGTTAAGTTTTCCCCGTCTTGATAAGTACCCGTGAAATAAATATAAAAATACATTTGATGGTTATTAATGTTATTATCAATATTTTGTTTATCGTTGTTCGTTTATTCACTTTCAATAAGTTTATTTTATTAGTATTCCAACTAATTCAATACCGTAAGACCACTGGTGGCCGCTACGTAGGCGCACCACCAATACCGTAAGGCCACTTTGTATTAGAAATGATTCCAGTAAGAATTTGAACAATTATTTTTTTGTGTGACTAGCTACATCAATACACTATCTCTGCAAGAAAAATGAACCTTCTGACGTTGGTCGATCTTATTGAAAAATGGATTTTTGTAGAAGTCGAGCGCTAGGGTTACCACTTATGGTGAGATCGATGTAAAGGATCCATTTTTTGTTTTAAATTTATACCTGAATTTCAAGTGATAATATACAAGAACTGATACAACATACTTTGATTTTTTAATGTTTGCTTTCAATATTTTTTTTTTATAAAAATGTAAAGAATATATTTATTTATGCTTGTGACTACCCTGAAAGAAAAATTAAATGCACGAAATTTCGAAAAATGAAAAATTTAAACTTGATAAATCATTTTATAGGTAAACTATAAACATAATGCCTAAAATCCATTAGCCCTATTTTTTTTAAATAATTAAAAACATGCGGTATGTGAGTGTTCCTAAGCTTAAAACATCACGGTACTTAAACTGTTAACTTGGGGAGTATGTTACGAACCCTTAGTGATTTGGACCGAAAATATATGAACAAATAACATATGAAATAATTCTTATGAAATAACTCTTCTTCTTATATTGGTTGGAGGCTGCTAGGCCTGTTTGTGCAGAGTTTCCTGCCTCTTGCGATGTGAACTCCCAGCTGTCTTTCCATTTCTTGAGGGGTCTTCCAGGCATCCTTCTTCCCTCTGGTTTCCCATATAGGGCAAGGTGCGCTAATTTTTGGGTGTCCATTCTTTCCACATGGTCCCTCCAATATCTTTTTCTTTACATTTACATCCTGTACATTCCTGTTTAAAACTATTTTATTATAGTTAGGTAAGAAAAAGTATGTAGTTCGAAGAGAGTCCGCTAGTCAAAGCGCCATAATTGAATTTATGATTAAATCTCCTAAAGTTGGATAGAGGAATCTCTATATAAAACTAATTAAGAACGATCTTTAGACAGTGTATAAAAAATAGACAGCTTAAAACTAACAACATAAAATTTTAATTAGCCACACAAATCCCAGAGATGTAAATAACACGGTTTGTACGATACACTCCACATTATCTCAATCGCCGGATACATTGATCCATTATGAAAGATGGCTTGGACACATGGAAAGAATTAATGAAAACATAATGGTGAAGAAAGTATGTTATATGTAAATGTCATTAACGGAGCGAGTGAGCACGATCTAATCAAATAAATATTAAATGTCGGTCACGTAAGGAGTCGGAGAAATCGATGTGCGCGCATGATACGATTTATAAATGTAGAGGAATCGACAGAAGTATGCCAGGCACAGAACAATGTGGTGGTCCATTCCTTCTGCCTACCCTTCTAGGGAGACGGCGTGACGGTTAGTTAGTTAGTTTTTTTTTTGAGTCCTAAATCTAGCAAGTTGATGAATGATTTGGATGGGTCCATAACAAGTAACGGGAGTACTGTTGACTCCCCGAGTAACTCTCAGGGATTGATCTGATGCTACTCTCAGGGATTGATCTGATCCCAAGTACCTCCTCCTCGACTTTGGTCTTCCCTGGAAACTATGCGATATGTTGGAGACTGAGTAACCAACTTCGGTGGACAATATTGATTCATAGGCCTACGTGGAAGGACGCCTCGCCAACCTGTCAAGAAAGACTGGCGTTGTAATGCCAACTATCCCTGTAGAAGTATGGGGGAGGCCTATGTCCAGCAGTAGACGGCATCGACTTTACAACAGAAACAGTATTTTAACTGGTGAAGTTTTCATATCTTTAAAATTTAAAAACCAATTTATGATTCTTGGGATTTTGGATATAATCATAGTATGTCCGTGCCTCGTATTGACCTCTTTATGTGACGTTTCGGAGACCTTGCAGCCTATACCTTCAGAATATTTGTTGGCGTGGTCAACAAGTACTGCAAATAATTACATTATTATATATGTTATATGGAATTCATTTTGTTTCTATAACAATGATATAAAGCTCCACATTAAGAAATAAATATGAATAAAAACGTCTGATTTCTAAAATTTTAATTATTTTTTATTAGAATGACATTTTTCGCCTTGCTAAGATTTTATCATTCACAAAATAGACATTTCAAGCTGAATCATACCTTTCGCGTAAAATATAATAAAACATCTGGAAACAGATGTTTTCATTCATATTTAATTATTGTTATTGCCAGTTATGAAGCCGTATTTTTTTATTGCGGTTCTAATATTTACACGTTATTAAAAAACAAGTTATTTTTATTCCTAACTGGAAATCAACGTGCTTTCTTTTGTTTTATTTTATAACATTAAAAATTTCTTTTGTTTTATTAAGTTTAATCTACTTGTTTTTATCGACTACCTTGTTTTTATCGACTGTCTCTAATATATGTTATTTGTGTCCGAATGAGTCGTTTTAATATGTAAAGTACATTTTATTGTAATAGATTTATATTTTTTGTACGGCAATAAAAACAATTTAATCACAATCTTTATGTAAATTGTGCATCAGGACAAATGCATAAGATAAATTACTTTATTGAAGAAGGCGTTAACACTGTGGAATTCCATTATTATTTTGGAATGAGAATTCTAAATACTATGCAATCCATTTTATTATCACAATATTGTGGATTATACTGTATTTAAATTCTCCTTCAAAATTAACCCTTCATAATAATTTCATACATATTATTGTTGTACGCTACACTCATTACACACATTCCACTTTTGTATACAGCAGGTTATTTGAACCCAATTACTGTATAAATGTTACTGTATAGCTATTGATTTTCATGACATGTGATAGATTTCAAATCCAAATAATTTTGTTTATTCAAATACCTATATCGACCTTCGTATTGTTATATAAATAATGTAATAATACGAAGGTAGGTATATAAATAAACAAATTCTATTTTTAAAATAAATTTTCCCATATTGTAATTATTTTACAATAGATACCTAAATGCACTTAAAGTTGTCATCGCAAACAAACGTCTATCCAAAACAGCTAAAATGGATATGAATGAAAGTGAACCATGGAACTGGGAAAAGATGGATGAACGTAAAATCTAAGACGAATGTGTGGTAAATCTGTATATGATAGAATGTCAAATACAGGTATAAGAAGTGAATGGAGTGCAAATGAAAGTGTTATGAACAAAATAATGAAATGGTCGTTAAATCGGTTTGAATACATGGAAAGGAATTAATGTAGACTAAATGGTGAAGAAGGTAGGTATACGTAAACGACGTGAACGGAGCTAGAAATATAGGAAGGCTAAGGAAAACAAAACAAATGTCGGTCTCGTGAGGAGTCGGAGAAATCGACGTGCGTGCATGACCCGATGTATGTATGTTGATGATTCGAGGGAAGTGTGTCAGGAAAGAAAAGTGTGTTAGTCCATTCATTCTGCCAACCCCTTCGGAAAGGACGTGATAGTTAGTTAGCTAGATAACTTAAATTATTATTTCAGTTAAAATTAAAAAAATCATGCAATCAAGGGTTAAGGTAAATTAAATGAATATATTGCATAGTGATAATTATAAACACTTTTAAAATATAGCGACTTTTAATATGGTATTTTATGTTTTTGTTAGTTGTCCTTTTTGGTTAGTTATAATCGCATTGAAATGTTTGTGTAATTTGAAAAATAATCCGGACCAGGGATCACATGTTAACAAATGTGTCTAAAAACGGCTTCCTTTTTTGTTTAGTTTTTTTGTGAAATTCTCAAGGATGGCCTCCTACATTGGTCTATCAAAACGTATTCAACTTGATTATAGCTAATAGCCTCGGGTGAGAAGTCATAAATTATTATTTAATTTTGTGTCAACATGCAACGAACATAACAGATTGGTTAGAAATATCAAGTTATCTTTATACATTATTATTCTGTACGGGCGTATGTAGTTGAACTCCTTCTAAACGGCTGGATCGATTTTGATGAATTTTTTTTGTATGTTTGAGTGGGTCCCTGGATATTCGGAATTTATCCTAACTGGCACAATTATTTTGATTTTGGTTTTACTTATAATATCATAGTTTTTTGTTTCGACGTATTTCTACTTTCTTTGTTTTACTTATAACATAATATAATAGTTTTTTGTTCGACGTATTTCTATGATTAAAGAAAAAAATACCTAATAATATTTTATAATATATAGTATTATTGTTTCATTCAATTTGTTATTTAGTTTTGACCGGTTTTAGCAATTTGTTGATGGCCTGAGCTGCCGAAACCAGTTGAAACTAATAACCAAGTAGAAAACATATGTAGGTAATGTACTAAATTTGTATTTTATATACTGATATTATATAGAGTGCGATAAATTCCTCCCTAGAATGGGTTACCCCAGTTACTCATGTACTCAAAATGTAAATGATTAATAAATAAATTAATAAATGTTAATTGTATCTCAATAGAGACGAAGATGCAAATTGGAAACAGAATATGGTGATCGAGGTGTTTTCAGGACTTATGACCTGTTGTCATTGGTTGGGTTAAGCGCACGCTTTATGTAATACAACATTCCCCATTCCACCCTTCTTACGGAATGTCGTATTACATAAAGCGTGCGCTTAACCCAACCAATATAAGTCCTGTAAACACCTCGATCACCATATTCTGTTTCCAATTTGCATCTTTGTCTCTATTGAGATACAATTAATAACCCGCAATGGGTAAAATCCAGTATTCGTCTACAAGTATTTGTATACATTCAAAATGTTGTATTAATAAATGTTGTTTAACAGATCACAAAAAACACATCAAAACCCATAAGAAATAAATACTCGTAAGTATATGATTTTACTAAAATATTACATACGTTCGAATGAAGCATTTAATTTGTGGTGTGGTATTATTGAAAAATAGTTTAAAATGCAGTTCATTTTATTTTTAAAGCACTTCATTTTGTTTTATCGAATCAATCGATTTAAAAAACAAACTGTATTTTGTCTGTTTGTTTTTGTAATTCTGGCAAAACTCCCGAAATCGATTGGTAAAATATAAAAGATTTTTTTTTAAAATGATTTTAATCGAAATAACATTTTTCGTAGTTCCTGTAGTATGGTATATTGCGTATTGAGTTCAAATATTATCTTTTCATATCTTAGGATCTTATCTTAGCCCGTTTGTCTCATGATCACGAAATTCTTGTCTGTATATTATGAAAACGCACGATATTACTACTTATTAAATAGTAACAAGCCACGAATAATGTAATCGATAAAGTTTCAAATATTCTATGTAAACCAAAACAGGTGCATTTAACAACATTTACCTTTTATAATTGATTAATTATTTTCCAAGCACGATTGTCGGCAGTTTCGGAATTAACATTAAAAAAATATGTTGATGTATAATTAACTTCTCGGTTTAAATATTTTATTTTTATACGAGGGTTTTTAAGTGGAGAGTACGAGTTTTAACATTTCGGTAACAAAACACAGTAGTAGGTCAAAAAGGTTGGCAAACTTCAGTGAAAGTAAAACTTTCCGTTGGCTTAAGATGAAGATGTCTGGGTACTTAAAACTAATTGAAATATTCTTGATCTTTTGTAAAGAGCCATTAAAATATAAACCAAAACATTTTTTTTAAGATAACCTAAAGATTTTACTGAAATATCTTGATGGACCAGTTTGTCGATGGCAGCCATCCCAACGAAACCGGTTGCTGTCGAAATAATTACAAAAGAGGAAGCAATTATTAAAAAAATATCAATCAATCAATCAACAATGGCGCTACAGCCCACCATGCACCCTCCCCGGTCCATTGCTTGCATTCTCCAGTTTGTAACACCAATTGCCCTAAGGTCCCTCTTCACACCATCCATTAACCTCCGTTTTGGTATTTCCACGCTTCGCATTCCATCTGGTCGTGTATTAGACGAGAGTCATACTTGGGATTCGGTCTTCTTCCATTCGCTGGAGGTGTCCCAACCAGTGGCGGTACTCCCATAGAAGCCCAAAAGCCCGGCTTGCGTAAAATTTTTTGAATCAAAACCTCTTCTGGCTTACAAAGGTTCAGCTCTTGTGGCTATTACTCTTACATCTGATGGGAACATCGTTGGAAGGTGATTTAATGGGTTGTTGGTTTATGCGGGGGCATGATCACTAAGAATTGGAGGTTTTGATTCAAAATTTCTTACGCAAGCCGGGCTTCTAGGCTTCTATGGGAGTACCGCCACTGGTCCCAACCATCTAAGACGATCTATTTTATAAACTTCACTATGTTGGGCTCGTTGTAAAGACCTTACAGCTTCTGGTTATGCCTCACTTCCCACACTCCATCTTTGCAGAGAGGCCCAAAGATTTTTCTCGACACCTTTCTTTCAAAGTCTATCGAATTTTCAAAAGTTCAATACATCATTCTTTGTCCTCAACAGTCCTCCTTTGGCTCCTATCCCTGGCCATCCCTCTCCATTCTCCAGGTCTTTCCAGTTTCTTCCAATCGTTGGTCCTTATGTGTTTACCTATGTAATTTTTCATTTGGGAGTCCGATTTCCAAGGCGATTGTGTTAAAGTTAATTATTATTTTTTTAATTTAGGGGCACTTTTATTAAACAATATATAATCACTTCTGGGAGGAGTGTTGTTGTCCACATGTTTTGGATCCTTCTGAAAAAATATAGAAAAAAACCTCGGAGGTCGACGCATTTTGTGATAGTGTAGCTCACATCACAAACTTTACAATTGTAAATAAATTTGTCTTCGGGGAAACAGTGGGATGGTTTGTTGTTGTTGTTGTTTTGTTGTAAAATATTATTACTGTTTTTTGTTAAACTGTTTTATATCGATATGCATCGCTCAATTGTTGTTCGTTTGTTATGTCTCATTTGTGTAAACCGACAATAAATAAATAAATTGTCCATTGTTTTGGCCGAAACACTATGATACCTTAACATTTTAAACTGTTAAATTAAATATATTTGTTTTATGTATCACAATTGTATTCTATTTTACGCTACAGCTGTTTCGTCAACCAATGTTAACATCATCAGGTGTTACAATAATATATCATTTTTGATATATTATTGTAACATCTTATGATGTCAACATAGGTTGACTAAACAGCTGTC
>JAHDVF020000327.1:0-14198 GCA_022606425.2 Lepidostoma basale | reverse complement strand
ACCTTCGAGGTGTTCCACATCTATTTTATCTGTTTTTTTAATTAAAACTTACTCTTCTCGCACAGTAAAAACACGTTTTAGCCAAGATTGTTTTTCTTTTTCAGTTTCTTCTAAATCACTTTTAGTTGGCTGATAATCAGTTATTTTTGACAAATCTGGTTGTCCTGCATCTATCCAACAAGTTAGCCAAAAATCACCAATCATTTTTACCGAAGCTCGCATTTGTCGTTCTACCTGATTTTTTAATAATTTATGATAACGCATAGAAAACTCTTGCGAATATACTTTCGTAGGAATACCATTTCGCTCTTCAAACGAATATTTTTTATCTTCTCCAAACTCTTTGGTAAGTTGCTTTTCATAAATAAAAACACTATCCAACGCTGCATGAGCATTCGCTACGGCTTGCCAAGCAGCTTTTTGTGGCGATGTTACATATTCAGCTTGTCCAATAAAAAAATCATATTTTTCAGAAAATAATTCTGGCAAACGGCTTTCCCAAAAACCATGAATACCCACTTGGTTGGTTAATTGCCCATTATAATTTTTTGTGGTATGCAATGGCACATGAGCATCAGCGATATAATGCCCCAAATCGGCAGAAAGTTGTAAGATTTTCCTAGTATTTTTTGCCTTAAAGGCTTCGGTTAATTGATATTTCATCAACTGAATATGCCAAGGTACAATGCCGTGTTTTAGCAAAGAATCTTCGCCAAATTTTAAAACGGCATCTTTCCAAAATCTAGGTAACTTTATCACAGCACTATCTCCATAAGTATCTAAATCTATGAAATGGCGAGGAGCTTCATTTTTAACAGCATACCTACGTTGGTCGGGGTTTACAGCATTTTCAGTAATAAAATCAATATTCTTTTTATAGAACCCCATTAGTTCTGGTGGTAGCGTATAAATTGCTAACCGATTAATTTGTTTATGTGCAAAAAATCCCCAAAATGGTTTTGTAGTTTTGAAAGAAACAAGGCAAAAACACGAGATAAAAACAAGGAAAAAACAACATTTATACCGACGATTCATACTCAAAAGGTTCTTGAAAATTAGTACAATAATTCTTCAATTTACAAAAACATATACTTAAAAAAATATTTTGGCATTTTTTTTTCAAAAAAAGTTAAAAAATAAATTCTTTATATAAAAAAAATAAGTTGAGCAGATTTTTCACACAAAAAATAGGTTTTTATCATTTTTTTTGTCGAAAGTGCCAAATTTTAAACCTCATCTTTTTGAACTATAAATGTTTTATAAAAAAAGTAAAAAAAATCAAACATATAATTGAATAAAAGTAAAATTTATGAAAATTTATTGGATTTTGAAAAATCATTAAAAACCAAATATTGTTTGGCAAAAAAACGGTTTTATAAAATCGTTGAAATATTTTCTTAAAAAAATGCAATTATTTGGCTTGTTTTCTGTTATATTTGTATCACAATCCAAAATAAAATTCTGTTTAACAGATTACGAAAATGAAAAATCAAGGAATCATAAAATATTTAATGCCTGCCGTAGCAATGGGTGTTTTTACGTTTTTGATGGTTATATATAGCAGTGCTTATACACCTTCAAAGCCACAAATTCAGCGAGTTGTTTGCATGGAATTTAAAAAAGGAACTTCTGATGTAACTATCAAAAAACATTTAGAAGATTTTCAAGATTTAAAACGCAATATTCCTGAAATTGCAGGATATTCGGCTGGTAAAACCTTGGAAAGAGATGGTGAAAATACTGATTTTCAAGTAGTTCATTATTTAACTTTCAGAAGCAACGCTGATGTGGAAACTTTCCGCAAAAGTGTAGCCTATCAAAATTTCTTGAAAGCCCACGAAAGTACTTGGGAAAAAGTATTAACAATAAATGCCGACATTAAATAATTTGGTTTTTGCAAAGTTTTCAATAGAAAGGCAAGCCTTCATGAAGCTTGCCTTTTTTATATCACTTTGATGATTTATTTAGAAAATCATTTTAAAAAATTTGGTTTAAAAAAATAAATTTGTATCTTTGCAACCCAATTCAGAATTACAGTTATAGGAAAGATAATATATTAAACAATGGCAAATCATAAATCGGCATTAAAACGTATTAGAGCAAACGAAGCAAAACGTTTAAGAAACCGTTACCAACACAAAACCACTCGTACGATGGTTAAAAAATTGCGTGAATCGCATGATAAAACAGTTGCTGCTGATTTATTTAAAACGGTTGTGGCAATGTTAGACAAATTAGCTCGTAAAAACGTTATTCATAAAAACAAAGCTGCTAACCTAAAATCAGGTTTAGCAAAACACGTTAATAAAATAGCTGCTTAATTTAAGTTAGTTTATTAAAAATATTTTTTGCCCGCAAGCTTAGGCTTGTGGGCTTTTTGTTTTACATTTGAAACTAGATAGACGTTAGGTACGAGATTTGAGATACAAAATTCTTGAAAAATCATATCTCGTATCTCCAATCTCGTATCTAACACCTCAAATCAAAAAAAATGAATATTCCTTCTTGGGCAGAAGAAGACCGCCCTCGTGAAAAACTTATGCTAAAAGGCAAAGCTGCTTTAAGCGATGCCGAATTAATTGCAATTCTCATTGGTTCGGGCACACGTGAACTATCAGCGGTAGAGTTGGCAAAGCAAATTTTGCAAAGTGTTGGCAACAATATTCATGAATTAGCGAAATTAAGCATCAAAGACTTAACAAAATTTAAGGGAATGGGCGATGCAAAGGCTATTTCCATAGCGGCTGCCCTAGAAATAGGGCGAAGAAGAAAAGAAACAGAAATTCTTAAAAAAGCTAAAATTACGTGTTCGGCTGATGTCTATGAAGTAATACGCCCCTACTTGATGGATTTATACCATGAGCAATTTTGGATTTTATTATTAAATCGAGCCAATGAAGTTATTCGTCCTGTACAAATTTCGGTAGGTGGTGTGGCGGGTACTGTTGCCGACCCCAAGATGATTTTTAAAGCAGCCATTGAACAATTGGCATCGTCTATAATTTTGGTGCATAACCACCCATCGGGCAATTTACAACCAAGTGAAGCAGATAAAGAATTAACTAAAAAAATGAAAGAATGTGGCAAATTATTAGAAATTCCTGTACTTGACCATTTAATTTTTACAGATTCAAGTTATTTTAGCTTTGCCGATAAGGGCATTTTCTGAGTAATTTAGCACTTATTTCGGATTAATTATTTTTTCAAAAAATGAAAAATATTACCCAAGTAGAATTAGTAAAAATCTTAAAACAAGATAAAAGTATTTTGTTAGATGTACGGGAAATATCCGAATTTCAAGATTTTAATATTGGAGGCATAAACATTCCACCGCATGAGATTACGGGAAAAATTTCTTTCTTAGAAGGCTTCAAAAATATTATAGTGGCGTGTTCTAATGGCACTCGCAGTGGAATTGTGGCGAGGCTTTTATCAAAAAAATTACCTAATGTGCAACTTTATCACTTAGAAGAAGGTGTTTTTTAATTGAAAATGGAGAACTAAAAATTCTCCATTTTCAATTACCTTAAAACCCTTTATAGTTTCTTTCTTTTCTTTCCAACCATTTACCTACGGCAAATGCTGATACTAATAAAATTACAAAGAAAGAAATTGGAAGCCAATTTGGAAATGTATAGTTAAACATAATATTTGCGTTTTATTTTTTGATTTGCAAAAATACAATAAAATGATTTTTATTAAACATTTTATTGTATTTTTTTTGAAATTTATTATAAAAATAACTTGCTATTTAGAACCACCCAAATTTTTCTTTTAATTGCTCTTTATGATTTCTAGCCACAGGAATGGATTTATTATCCGACATGACTAAAAAGCAAGTTTCTCCTTTCATAAAATTTGTAGCATGGTCGAGATTAATTAAATATTTTCGATGCACCCTTAAAAAAGTTCTTCCTTCCAACATTTCTTCTACTTCTCGTAGCGTTTTACAGATTAAATATTTTTGCCCACCTGCTATAATTTTCTGAAAGCAGATACTGTTTATTTAGAAAAATATAGTCGCCAGCTTATGTGGTGATGAATCCTTATTAATAAAATCGTGGGCATTAAACAGATAAAAACCCTTATACGAAATCAGAAAATTACCCAAGTTAATTTTGAACATATCATCGAAAAAATTACGATTAGCGAAAATATCGCTATTTGATGAAACAAGATATTCCTGACAAAAAAACAGCATTAGATAGCGTTGCGAAAGAGGTTTTACACCGAAGAATTTTTACTAATATTTATAGAAAAAATAAAAATGGTTGGCAACAAATAGCTCGTCAAGCTACAAATATTTGCCTGTAAAAGATGTATTTTTAGTATTATACCGTTTAATAAAATTTAGCCATGAAAAGAAGAAATCTTATTAAACTTGCCTCATGGGAGCAATGTTAGCGATAACTCGTCCAATAACTATTTTTGCTACTGTGCCAAAACCTGCACATGGTATTTTTGCTTTCTCCGCAACTCCTTTCCAGAATTGTTGATAAAAAAATATCTATGAAATTGGGAAAGAATATTTAACGCTAAATCCTGCCGAGAAAATCCAGAAAATATTACTTGATTTGCTCTTAAAAGAAAACAATCTAAGTTCTCAAAGTGCTGATAATAAGACAAGTATCTTTCTAGAAAATAAAATTCAAGAAGAATTTAATAACCATAAAACCATGATGCTAAATGGTTGAATTTTATCCATTACCGAAGCTCGCCAATATGCTTTGTTTGCCTTAGAAACTAATTCTACAAAACTTTAATCCTAATAAAGCCATGTTAATAGACGCACCAAAAATAGATAATAACAGCCTTATTGAAGGAGATATGTATGAGATTGTAGCAGGCATTGATTGCTATTGCCGAAAAATGGGCAAATTCGCATCACAAAGTAATCTTATTAGAAGGTGAAACTTTTGATTATTATAAAAAAGCACAGGAACTTTATCGAGGAAAAACTTTTTGGCAACCTTATTTCTCTGTCGTTTGCACATGTTTGGTGGCACTATGGGGCATTGAGCGGGCTTTTGCTCTGATTTTGATGAAATTGATTTTGAAAAACGTGTACCCCACGTGGCTGGTATATTAAACGCAGCAATTTAAGTCCATTTTATGAAAAAGCTCAAAAAGTATTAAACCTAAAAGAATATAAATATGACGGTGCTTATTGGGAAGAAAAACTGGATTTAAAAGCATTTTCGTTAGATAAAAATACGGTTTGGAGCAAAATGTAGCAATTTAGCCCTTTGGGTGCCGCTGCTGGCGAAGGCAGGTTCGTATGCCAAAAAGTATAAGGATTTATTGGTTAATTCGCCCAATATTCAACTTTATACCTATGCTAATGTGGTGAATATGAGAGCAAATGAAAATATTTCAACTATCAAGAAAGTTACCATAAAAACCATGAAGGCAAAAAACATACATACTGTGCGTGCCAAACATTTCATTTTGGCTTGTTGCTCGGTTCAAAATGCAAGAATGTTATTAACATCAAATCATCAAGCACCCAAAGGCTTAGGAAATAATAATGATTTGGTGAGACGCTATTTTATAGAACATCTCGAAATTCGTTTGGGTGAACTACGCTTAAATAAACCTGACTTTTACCTTTTTATAGTATAAATCAGCAATGGAATCCGAGCAGAATTGGCCATACATGCTTCAAAACAACGAGAATTTGGCATTTTAAATGGCACTCTTTCTTTATCTCCCATAGAATTTGCTAAAAATTTTCCTACGGATATCGAAACTTGGAACTTGGATAAACCAACTTAAATGTAGGACAAAAAATGCCAGAAAACAAAGTTTGAGCCACTCGGAATCTCAAAAAGTTTATTCTTCCATAAAATCAAAACCTTTGGCTAATTTTGCCGATATGAAACAGAATATTGCCAACAAAAATTAGAAGACAAGAACATAGACCCAAAGAAGAAATAATTGTGATGTGTGCGGTTTGGGCAAATCAAAACAAGCGTACTACAAACAATTGAAATCGATTGAAAATAGGGGATTTAAAGAAAAAATAATCGTTGGGGGGCTAGTGAAAGAAAACGACAAATTAAAAAAAAGATAGCAACAGAAATTTGTACCATTCGCTTCAAGATGACTTTTTAAAACAGGGTATAAAATTGGCAAAGACGGGCTTTTATAATGTATTGAGAGAAAACAATTTACGCATAAAACCTAAGCGGTTTAGAACAAAAACGATTTCGTGCAATATTGCTCACATGCTTACGTCAATTTATTGTAAAACCACAACATACATATTAGCATAACTCAGACAGATGACCCACTGAAAAATGCTGTTGCTGAAAGAACTAACAAAACAGTCAAAGAAGAATTCATGGAAGATAAACAGATAAATTTCGATTCTTTAGACGAAGCAAAAATAGAAATCAATAAAATAATCAAGTTTTATAACCAACAACGACCACACCAAAGTATTGAATATTTAACCCCCAATGTGGCATACACTAAAACAGGTAATCTAGAACACAAATGAAGAAAATATCATAAAACTAAAATCGAATACACAACAATTTGAAAAATAGTTATAGTTTTGTGTAGGGAAAAAATCTAGCTAGGAAAAAAGGGGGATACCCTATTTCTTCTTCAAAAGAAAATAAACATAAAAATTCAGTCATTTTATCTCACCGTTTTTTTTATGTTTTGAGTCAACTAATTTTAGGACAATGCAAAAACGTGTATTCGCCCCTTCCCTTTCGGGGAGGGTTAGACTGGGGTCTTTTTTTATTTTTTGCTTTTCATTTCATGTTTCCTTCTCCCAAACTGGCACATGGAAAACACACGTTGATTATAGTAATACAAAAGGCATAGAAATTGTACAAAACAATATTTATAGTTTTTCTGAAAATGGCTTTTTTTACTATGATAAAACCTTAAATCAAGTAAAAAAACTATCAAAAACTGATGGTTTAAATGATTCAAAAGTAGTACAAATTCGGTATAATGATGCCCATAAAATACTATTGGTAGCTTATCAAAATGGAAATATTGATGCTATAAATTTAACAAATGAAGGTAAAATTGATAAAATTCAAAACATTGATTTTATTAAAAAAAATGTGGTTATTCAAGGAAGTAAAACTATTAATCAAATAGAATTCCAAGGAAATAATGCCTATTTGGCCTGCGATTTTGGCTTGGTTAATGTAGATATTCAAAAGTTAGAAATCAAGGAAACATATCAAAATATTGGCGAAAATGGAATAAATGTTCTTATAAAAGATGTTAAATTTAGCCAAGACAGCATTTTTGTAAATACCGAAACAGGCATTTTAGGAGCAAAGTTTTCATCAACCATTAATTTGCAATATTTTGGGAATTGGAAAGTTGTAAAAAACAGTGGTTTATTTCAAAAACCTACTTACCCAAAAGACCCATTAATTGTTTCGCCAAATGAAATGGCAATAGATGCTCAGGGGAAAATTTGGATTGCCGACGATAAAAATGGATTGCTTGGAAATCTGTCGGGCAATTATGCTTCATATAGCCCAAATGGAGTAATTGGAGAAATTAAAAAATTGTATTATTCTACGAATAACATTTATGCGTTAAGCGAAAATAATACAAATATTTATGACGATAATGCGTGGAAAATTTCTCCGAAAATTGCTTTTTCAGATGATTTAATTGACCATAACGGCTACCGTTGGCAGATTTTAAATGGCGGAATTTTAGTTACTGATGACAAGAAAAATGTAAGTACTTTTTTAAATACATCAAGTTTGCCAAGTTCAACCATAAACTCACTTACGGAAGATAAAGACGGGCAAGTTTGGTTAGGTACGGCTAATGGCGTGGCAGTAATTTCTGCTTCGTCGGATATTTTTACGAAATCAGTTACATTTTATTTGCCAATTTACAAACAAAGAAGGTTGCTTTTGCAGGAAAATATTACAAAAATTGTCATTGATGGAGCTAATCGAAAATGGATTGGCACAGATAATGGCGTGTTTTTGTTTAGTGCATCGGCTGATGAATTAATCCAAAATTTTACTGAAGGAAATAGCCCATTGCCGTCAAATAAAATGTTGTCGATGGCAATTAATGCACTTTCTGGCGAGGTTTTTATGGCTACTGCCAACGGTTTAATATCCTATCAAGGCGATGCTACGGAGGCTGCTGTGGATTTTAATACGGCTAAAATTTTTCCAAATCCTGTGCGTCCCGAGTTTCAAGGTGTTCTAACAATTTCGGATTTAATGGAAAATAGCACCATAAAAATCACGGATATTGCAGGGCGATTATTATACGAAACCAGCTCAAACGGCGGAACTGCTACGTGGAATTTATTGGATAAAAATACCAATCGTGTTGAAACTGGCGTGTATTTAGTTTTTGCTATTTCAGCAGATGGATTAGAGAGTTTTGTGGGAAAAGTTGGAATAATTAAGTAGTTAAACGCCTTATTATTAAGGTATTAACTGCCTCATAAAGTTGTTGCGGTTTAGCCGTTCGCCAGTTTTCAAATTGCAAAGTGCCGCCATAATTTAGGTAAGCATCTAAATGAAAACGAGTAAATTCTTGCATAATAAAATCACGAAAATTAATGATTGCAATCCAGCCATCTTCTACATCTTCGAGCCATTCTTCGTAATAATCGGTATCGCCACCATGAAATTGAAAAATATTTTCGGCAATTAAAATAAACTTGTTTATTCCTTTTTTTACTAATTTGTCAATCACTTCTCTTTTCAGGAACATAATATCATTATGCAAAGTATCGTTCCATTCGCCAAATAATTCTATGATACAAAAGCCTTCTTTATACTCTACAAAAAGTATTTTTAGGTAAAGAGTTTCAGAGCCAATTTCGTCCCAAAAAGGGTGGATATAATAGCCGTAAACATCATTTACATATTCTGTTCCGTAGCTTCGCCCAAAAAAAGGAGATTTAGAGTCGGTGGTTGCCGAATAATATTTTTCCCAGTTATAATAAGGTTCAATTTCGTGCATTTCAACGATTAATTATAGCATTTCAAATGCTGCAAAGTTACACGTAACTTGCATATTTTGACAATTTAAAGTATCTTTACTTTGAAATTTAAACGACAAAAATATGGTTGCGGTTGTTGGCACGTATCAAAATGGTTATGTAAAACTTGACAAGGATTATTCAACAAAAAATCCTGTAAAAGTTATCCTTACATTTTTAGAAGATATTGAAGCACAAAACGAAAAAGGGTTTTCGTTGTCTGATTTTTCATTTTCAAAAAGCCAAAAAAACTTGGAAAATTTTAAAGGCTCATTTAGTGATGCCCTTATTCAAGAAAGAAGAGATGAACTATGAAAATATTTTTAGATACATCTTCTTTATTCAAGCTATACCATCGAGAAGCAGATACGGCAGAATTTGAACGTTTATTTTCATCTACAAAAATAACAAGCATTTTTCTTTCTGAAATAGCCAAAATTGAATTTACTTCTGCCATTTGGAAAAAAGTGAGGACAAAAGAAATCACAGCATTACAAGCTCAAATAACCTTAGAAATGTTTGAATTAGATGCTAAAAAATTTACTTTTGTTGTAACCGATAGCATTATTATTGAACAAGCGAGAGCGTTAATTTTAAAATATGGAATGCTTGGATTAAGAACCTTGGATAGCATTCAACTGGCTACTGCAATTTCTTTGTTCCAACAAGCAAGCATTTTTTTTACTGCTGATAACCTTTTGAATTCTCTTTTTGAAGCAGAGAATTTGCCCACAAAAATGTCTAGCTATTAAAGTTTTATACGAATGCTAAAAACTATTCAATACGAATACAAGGCTGATAATTTAATAGTTTCAGAAGCCACCAAATACAAAGCTGAAAACCTCAAAACCGAAGAAATGTTGTTGAACATTGGTCCTCAACACCCTTCTACGCATGGCGTTTTACGGCTTGAAGTTATTACCGATGGCGAAATTATCAAAGAAGTTGTGCCACATTTAGGCTATCTGCACCGTTGCTTTGAGAAGCACGCCGAAGCCTTGCCTTTCAACCAAATTATTCCTTATGTGGACAGAATGGATTATGTTGGAGCAATGAACTCGGAACACGCCTACGTGATGGGCATTGAGCGAATGTTGGGCATCGAAAATGAGATTCCGAAACGTATTGAATATATTCGAGTTTTGGTGGCGGAGTTAAACAGAATGGCATCGCATTTTATTGCCATTGGTAGCTATGTGCTTGATATTGGGGCAGTTACGCCTTTTTTATGGCTTTTTCGAGACCGTGAGCATATTCAGCGAATGCTCGAATGGCTTACTGGGGCTAGAATGTTGTATAATTATATTTGGGTGGGTGGCTTGTTTTATGACTTGCCTATTGGTTTTGAAGAACGTTGCCAAGAATTTATTACGTATCTGCGTCCTAAGTTAATTGAACTTCAAAATTTAGTAATTGATAATTCAATTTTTATAAATCGTACGGCAAATGTGGGCGTTTTGCCTTTGCCTTTGGCTATAAATTATGGTTGTTCGGGGCCAGTTTTAAGAGGTTCTGGACTGAAATATGATTTACGAAAAGTTGATGGCTACTCAGTTTATCCAGAAATTGATTTTGATGTGCCTGTTGGAAAAGGCAGGGTTGGAACAACTGGCGACTGCTGGGACAGAAACCACGTAAGAGTGCTAGAATGTTGGGAATCGGCAGGAATTATTGAGCAATGTTTAGAAAAATTAACCAAACACCATAAACGCACCATCGATTTTGACCCGCAAGCCTTAGTTCCCAAGAAAATCCGTCCACAAGCAATGGATTTTTATGCAAGAGCCGAAAACCCAAAAGGCGAATTAGGTTTTTTCTTCCGAACAGATGGGCGTTCAGATATTCCTGTGCGAGTAAAAGCTCGTGCCTGTTCGTTTAATAATTTATCGGTTTTGCCCGAAATTTCAAGAGGAATTCTTCTAGCCGATTTAATTGCCATTATTGGCTCTATTGATATAAATATGGGCGAAGTTGATAGGTAATTATTTAGTAATTCTACTTTCAATTTTACTTACTAACTTTTTACTCATTAGGTTTATGTTATGCTTATATATATCGCCATAAGCCCAAGTGAACTTTTTAATAGATTTCCAAATATTTTTTACAGGGGTAGCATTGTTCTCTATTATTTCAGTTCCTTTATCTAAAAGTTCTCCTTTTTCTCTTATTTCATAATCAACTATTAAAGCATCGTTAGAAGGTAAGATACCTTGTAACCCATTCATTGTATAAAAAATTATAAAATTAATTACTGTTCCTTTGTTTGTATAAGTAAAACTATTTGGAGCTTTTCTAACATTAAAAATGATATTTTTATCTTTAAATTTGCTAGAAAAATTTAAACTATCAGCCGCTTTATAGATAGCATTTGTTAAGTAACTTGCGGTAATGGTGGGATTAATTTTACAATCAATAGTTGAATTCCAACTCCAATATAAGATAGCAGGAATAAAAGAAGACTTTGTTGAATTAGCTATGTTTTTAGTTTGGTAGTTTGGGGGGTACTTTATTTGTAATATGCTCGAAGATGGAGAATTTTTAATTGTTGTTTGTGTAAATTTTTCATCAACTATTCTCGAATATTTTTTAGTAGATACACAACTTGAAATAATTAATCCAAGTAGAGTTATTATAATAAAGTGCTTCATTGATTAATAGAATATATTTTTTATTGTTTACAATTCCCAAACCGTAGGATTTTCATGCCGACGAAGATGTTTGCTAATTTCCAGCCAAAAAGCCAAAATTAAATAAAGAATGATAGGCGAACCAAACGTAAAAAAGGAAGCATAAATAAAATACAAGCGAATACTGCTTGCCGAGAAATTTAATTTTTCTCCAATATTGGCACAAACACCAAAAAGCTGTTCTTCTACTGAATATCTTAATTTTTCCATAAAATTTTGTGTATTTATTTAGGTATATTTTTAATAGCTGCAAAAATAGTACCCTAAATATTTTAACGAATATCTTAGAAAACTATCACTTAAACAATTTTTAGACACATTTATTATTAAACGGTCATTATAAATTACTGCTATCACTTCAAATAATTTCCAAAAATACATTTTGGCACGCAGTTTGTAATAATTTCGATAAATAAAAATAGGTATCAAAAATTGCTTTCATTATGACAAATTTTATTCTTGGAATAGGCTCACGAGTAAAACATGCCGATTATGGCATTGGTGTTATAACTAACTTAAAATCAGATAGTTATACGCTAACTTTTATAGATTATGGCGTAAGAATAATTAAAATTGATTATCCGTTTGAAGTGCTTGATGCCATAGAATTAAGCACCGATATGGTAAGTGTTTTTAATGTTGAAAAATCATTAAATCAGATTTTACAAAAGTGGCTAGATGCTACCGAAATTGTGCCACTAGGCGATAAATGGAAAGGCGGAAAAATGATTTTAAAACCTGGCAGAAATGATTTGCAAGTAAAAGAAATTCCTGTGGAAGCATTTTTTCATAAAATAGTCATGCTTCGAGATAGGCTTCGAGTATTAGAACAACGAGTAAATGCTAGTAAACTAGACGATGAAGAAAAAATAAATATTCAACAATATATTACTCGTTGCTATGGCTCGATGACTACTTTTAATATTCTTTTTAAAGAACCCAGCCAGTATTTTGTGGGAGCGGTTTCGGAGGGGTAAAACTATTCCGTTACTGGCTTCGTATAAAGCAATTTATAAGGCAAATAAAAAATAATAAGCATCAATAAAATTGCTCCGAGCAACAAAACCCAGTTATAATTAATATCTAATAGTTGCCCTTCATTTCTATTAATTCTATTAATGGCAATGATGCTAATTATCACATAGCTATTTATTACGCCCACAAAAAGATTACACCAAGCCTCAAAAGTGCGATTCAGAGCTTCACGATTTTTGCTCCAAGCATTTTGTTGTGGAAACGCCGAATCGGGCAATTTTAAAAAGGCACTTTTAATAGGATTCATAATAAAATTAAATACTATTATAATGCCTACAATGATATAATAAAAGGTTTCTTTGCTAATAAATCCATCGGGTTTGCCTAAATTAGTATGATGAATTGCCACAGAATCGGGCAGGGTATAATAACAAAATAACAAAACAATTACCGCTAAGGGCAACGAAAACATTCGTAAAAAACGAAGAAAAGCTTGTTCTAAGGACATAATTTGAGAATTAGGAATTAGGAGTCAGGAATTAGGAAATTATTATAACTCCTAATTCCTGACTCCTAATTCCTAATTTAATTAAACTGGTTTGAAAATTAAATTTCTGTAATCCGTCATTGACTTACGAATAACCTCGTGGGCTTCTTCTCTGCCATAAGCATAGGCAATTTCAATGATTTTTTTCTCTTCTGGAAGCGTTTTGTAGGTCAAGAAATAATGTTTCAATCGTTTCATAACACTTTCGGGCAATTCTTTAATATCGGTATATTGCTGATAAATTTGGTCGCCCACTAAAACGGCAATAATTTTATCATCGGCTTCTCCGCCATCTAATAAACACAAACCACCAATCGGAATGGCTTTCAAAATTAAATCTCCGTGCGGAATTGTATGCTCTGTTAAAACCAATACATCTAAGGGGTCGCCATCGCCTTTTTCTACTGTTTTTCCCGAATTTGTGGCAGCTAATGTAGCAATTTCTTCGCCACAATACGTTTGCGGAGCAAAGCCATAAAGAGCAGGCACAACGTTAGAATATTTTTGTGGACGGTCGATTTTTAAATAGCCCGTCGCTTTATCAATTTCATATTTTACTGTATCGGTTGGTACAATTTCAATAAAAACATTAATTACTTCTGGGGCATTTTCTCCAATCGGAACACCGTGCCATGGGTGAGATTTGAATTGCGTATTTATCATGTTATTATAAAAAAATATTCTCAGTAAACTTTCGGCAAAAGTAAACAAAAATGCTGATAACACAATTTCTATTTTGGAATCTAAGAAAAATGCCGTAGCTTTGCTTGGCAAATAATAAAACGTATTTATTTGCTATGTTAGATACCTCAAAATTGCTTTACGAAGCACTCACCTACGACGACGTTCTGTTGCTTCCTGCCTATTCCGAAGTACTCCCTCGTGATACGCACACCAGAACGCAACTTACTCGCAATATTTCCTTAAATGTTCCCCTTATTTCAGCGGCTATGGATACCGTTACGGAATATGCTATGGCGGTGGCTATGGC
>JAHDVF020000326.1:0-14064 GCA_022606425.2 Lepidostoma basale | reverse complement strand
GAAAGTTACGAAGATATGCCACTTTCGCAGATGCGTAAAACCATTGCTCGCCGCTTATCAGAATCGAAATTTTCAGCACCCGAGTTTTATCTCACCATGGAGATAAACATGGATAAAGCTATGGCTGCCCGAACATCAATGAATGAAATTTCGCCAGTAAAAATTTCGTTTAATGATATGGTAATCAAGGCAGTTTCGGCAGCTTTAACCAAGCATTCAATGGTAAATGCGTCATGGCTTGGCGATAAAATTCGTAAGAATGGGCATATTCATATTGGCATGGCAGTAGCCGTAGAAGATGGTTTATTAGTGCCAGTTATTCGTTTTGCGAATACAAAATCGCTTTCACAAATTGCCGCAGAAACAAAGGATTTAGGCGGGAAAGCTAAAAACAAACAACTTCAACCAAAAGATTGGGAGGGTAACACCTTTACTGTCAGCAATTTAGGAATGTTTGGCATTGATGAATTTACGTCAATTATTAATCCGCCAGAATCGTGTATTATGGCAGTGGGTGGTATCAAAGAAACTGTTGCAGTAAAAGATGGGCAGTTTTATGCGACCAATATTATGAAAGTAACCCTTACCTGCGACCACCGTGTGGTAGATGGAGCAACGGGAGCTCAATTTTTGGTAACTTTCAAGCAATTATTAGAAGACCCAATAAAATTATTGGTGTAAGTTTTAGCACCGTTACTATTAATTATGTAATCAGATATGGCACACTTTTTACTTATAAAGTGTGCCATATTTATATTTATTAGATTTTTTTAAAATATGGAAAAAATACGTTCAACAACCGTTCTCGGAATTATTCATAACGGAAAAGTAGCCTTAGGGGCTGATGGTCAGGCAACTATGGGAAATACAGTTGCCAAAAGTAATGTTAGAAAAGTACGAAAATTAGCAGGCGGAAAAGTTTTAGCAGGTTTTGCAGGCTCAACAGCCGATGCTTTTACGCTAATCGAAAAGTTTGAAGAAAAACTAAATGCCTACGGAGGAAACATGAAACGTGCCGCCATAGAATTAGCCAAAGATTGGCGAATGGATAGGTATTTAAGAAAATTAGAAGCCATGCTAATTGTGGCTAATAATGAAGAAATGCTAATAATTTCTGGCACAGGCGATGTACTCGAACCCGACCACCAAATTGCAGCCATTGGTTCGGGCAGTATGTACGCACAGTCGGCGGCAATTGCTCTAAAAAAACACGCCTCGCAACTTTCGGCTCATGAAATGGTGCAAGAAGGCTTAACCATTGCGGCAGATATTTGTATTTATACCAACCATAATATTATTATTGAAACGCTTGATTAGGTAGAAATATAAGCAAATAATAAATGTGGTACATCTCCCAAATGTGCCACATTTATTATTTGCCAAATTTATTAATTTTCCTAAATTTCTACTTATAAATGCGAAACCCACTGCATCAAAAGCCCCGTTAAATACCCCAAATAAGTGCCAATAGCATTACCAAAAATAGCCAATAAAACCCCAATAGGAGCTAAGGAAGGGTGAAAAGCCGATGCAACCACGGAAGTAGAAGCCACGCCACCCACATTTGCCTGTGAGCCAATTGCCGTAAAAAAGAAGGGAGCTTTTACAATTCGGGCGGCTATTAAAGTAAAAATGGCGTGCGTTAAAATCCAAATAAAACCAATTAATAACAAAATAGGATTTTTTAGGGCATCAAAAATATTCATTTGCATTCCTATTGTCGTAATCAGAATGTAAAGAAACAATGTGCCAATTTTTGACGCTCCAATATTTTCCAACTTTCGTGCCTTGGTTTGCGATAAAATTAAGCCCAACGTGGTAGCCGTACTTATTACCCAAAATGATTTTGACCCTAAACTATATGCTTTTAAATTGGGGTAATTTGTTTCGATAAAAGGAGCAATAAAATCGGCTATTAAATGCCCAATTGCTGTAACGCCAAAACCAACTGCCATTAAAATTACTAAATCTGTAAGCGTTGGGTTTCTTTGTCGAGTATGGTGTTCAAGCATCATGCGTGCTTTTAATTCATCAACTACGCTGGTGTCGGCTTGCATTTTTTTATCTAATTTCTCCGAAATACTCACGCCATACAACAACAAAGCCAACCAAAGTTCCGACATTAATACATCAATTACGCTTGTTTGAGCAAATAGCGTAGGCGAGGGGTGGAAGACTTCTTTTAGTGCCATTTGATTCGCATTTCCGCCAATCCAACTGCCTGCAATGGTGGCTAAGCCTCGCCAAATTTCATTGTCGCCATTGGCTAAAAAAGCTGTTGGCGAAATATTTTTAACAATAAAAATCGCCAAAGGTCCACCTACCATAATGCCTGTTGAACCAGCCAAAAAAACAAATAATGCCTTGCCCCCTAATTGTTTAAGTGCCTGAAAATCAATGCTTAATACAAAAAAAACCAAACAAGTTGGCAATAAATAACGAGAAGCTAATTCATCAATAGAAGAACTTGAAGCGGCAATGATATTAAAGGAACTTAGCAAACCTGGAATGAAAAAACATAGCAGAATGGTAGGGACAAATTGATAAAATTTCTCGAATTTTTTAAGAGAAGAAGTATAAAAAACAACGGCTAAAATGGCAAGTAAAATGCCAAATACAACGGCATCATTCGTAATTAAAGGCATAATAAATAGCCCCCCAACCCCCGATGGGGGAGTTTATGTTTGTAGCTCCCCTTCGGGGTTGGGGGCTAAACAAAACACACAGCCCACAAGTAGGAGCTGCGTGTCGCAATTACACTTCATCAACAAACTAAAAACCAAATAAAGTTTTCACTATCTGGATTGGCAAAAATACCGAAAAAAAACGAAGATAAAAATAAATAAATTTTATTTCATAAAATGAAAATAATTTATTAGCTATTCAACCAACGATTTTATGTTGGCTTCCATAATTTTTTTAGCAGGCAATGGCGTTGGGCTAATAAACAATAAATCTTCGCCAGAACCTGTTTTTGGGAACGCCATTACATCTCTAATAGATGCTTTTTTCTCTAAAATCATCATTAATCTATCTACGCCCCAAGCAATTCCACCGTGTGGTGGAGCTCCAAATTGAAAGGCTTCGTACATGTGTCCTACGCTTTTCATCATTTCTTCCTTGTTGTAGCCCATATTTCGATAAGTTGCTTCCAAAATTTCTGATTTATGAGCTCGAACCGAACCTCCGCCAATTTCGTAGCCATTCAATACTAAATCGTATTGTTGAGAAATAACTTCGCCAAGATTTATGCCTTCCATGTGATTTTTTAGGTCATGTATTTTAGGCATCGAGAATGGATTATGGGTAAAAGTCCATCTTCCTTCGTCGGTTTTTTCAAACATCGGAAAATCTATTACCCAAGCTGGGTGTAATTCATTGGGTTTTATTAAGTTCAACATTCTGCCTAATTCTGCACGAACTGCATCAAGGGCTTTGTTGGCAGTGGCATAGTCGGCAGCCGAGAAAAATACAATATCGCCAACTTTGGCATTTGTTACATTAATAATTTGTTGAGCAACTTCTTCGCCCAAATATTTAATTATCGGCGATTGCAACTCATTTTCATTCACAATAATATACGCCAAACCTCCCAAACCAAACTCTTGTGCAATGGCAGTTAGGCGTTCAATTTGCCCTTTCGATAAGCGTTTGCTTGATAATTCGCCCCCAACTTTAATACATTTTACCACGCCACCATCTTCAATTGGTTTCGCAAAAACCTGAAAAGATGTTGGGCGAACAACCTCCGTAATATCTTGCATGGGCAACCCAAAACGCAAATCTGGTCTATCACAACCATATTTTTCCATTGATTCGGCATAGGTTATTACTTGAAAAGGAAATAATTTCCATTTTTTGCCATATAATGTTTTTACTACTGTATTGAACAAATGGGTATTCAAATCAATAATATCTTGCATTCCTACAAACGACAATTCCATGTCCAACTGCGTAAATTCTGGTTGGCGGTCGCCCCTCGAATCTTCATCTCGGAAACATCTTGCAATTTGGAAATAACGCTCAAAACCGCCCACCATCAACATTTGTTTAAATTGTTGCGGAGCTTGTGGCAAAGTATAAAACTTGCCTGCAAATTTTCGACTTGGTACAATAAATTCTCTTGCACCTTCGTCTGTTCCTGCTGTCAGAATAGGCGTTTCTACTTCAATAAAATTAGTTGAGTCTAAAACATCACGAATTAATTTTATTACTTTATGGCGGTTAATTATTGTTTGGCGAGCTTCTTGGCTACGATGGTCGAGAAATTTATATTTGAATCGAACACTTTCGTTGGTTTGTGCCGCTTTTTTAATTTCAAATGGCAGTGTTTTAGCCAAATTCAGAATATCTATTTCTTGGGCATCAAGTTCTAACTCGCCTGTTCGGATATTTGTATTAAAATCATCAGCATTTCGTTGCACAACCTTGCCCGTAACCATAATTACGGATTCAGGTTTTAGCTTTGCCAAGTCATCAAGGTTACTAAAATTGGCTCTATCTAAGCGAATTTGCATAACTTCGTAAGAATTATCTCGCAAATCTATAAAAACCAAATCGCCATGGTCTCGTACACTCGCTACCCAGCCCGAAAGTGAAATGGTTTGATGTAGGTTTTCTGCCGAAATTTCCGAATTTTTATGCGTTCTGTATTTGTCTTTTACAACAATATCAATTTGCCTGTTTTCGGTTTCTTCTTTTTTGTCGTTCTTGGTTTCGTTATATTTCTTTTCTTGCTCGATTGTTGTTTCAACTGCTTTTTTAGGCGTTTCTGCGGCAAGTGTTTCAAGTATTTTTTCTCTAATTACTTTTCCATTTGCCCCTTTTCCAACTTTGGCTAAAACTTTTCCAACTAAAATTCCTGCTTTATTCAAATCTCCTTCCTTAATTTCTTGGGCAAGAACCTTGTTTTCTTCAATAGCTTCTTGAATACTTTTGATAAGAACATCGCTAGAAATGCTGTTTTCTTGGAAGAAATTTTGATAATCAAATGCAGGATTTATTAATAATTCTTGAACCGCTTTTTGCAATAAAACAACCGTTATTGCTTCATTTTTTAAGGATAAGAAAATTGTCTCAAAAGCCGAAATGTTATTTATTTTTTCGTAATCTTCTGGTTTTAAGTTATTTAACAATGTTTTTGCTACAAACAATACATCATTAACCTTATTATTTATCGCTAAAAATACTTTGGTACGAATTAAATCTGACGTAAAAAACTTTGCATCAACAGGGCGAACACCGCCTGTAATCAACGTAGTTTCAATGGCAAAAGGCAACAATGTTTTATCAACATGAATTTCGGTAATGGCATCTTTGATAGAAACGGCAGGAATATCAGGTTCAAGCACAAAACGATAATCAGCAGCAAATTCTTTTGTCCGCATAGTTTTGGTTTGTTTCAAATTTTCGTCCCACAAAACCGTTGTTTGTTCTGGTCTTGGAGTTTTGTGTTTCTTGAAATAATCCAATTGTTTTGCTACTTCTTCTACCAAGGCTTCCATCATAAACTTAAAGGAGTTCAAGTTTTTGATTTCTGTTCGAGGATTTAAATCATCAGTGCCAATTAAGCGAAGCGAAACGCTGACATCAGATTTAAACTCGCCTTTCTCCAAATTTGCTTCCGAAATTTTTAAATTCTGAACAATTCTTTGCAAATATTGGGCATAAATTGCCGCATCTTGAATATTATTCAAACAAGGTTTTGTAACCACTTCAATCAACGGCACGCCACCTTTGTTAAAATCAACCAAGGTTTGATTTTTTTCGTGCATTAATTTAGCAGCATCTTCTTCAATATGCACTTGCTCCAATTCCACCGAAAAAGTTGTGCCATCTTCCCGATAACAATTTACGTGTCCCGATTTTATAATCGGAAACTCAAATTGAGTTAATTGGAAATTTTTTGGCAAATCGGGGTATTCATAATGTTTTCTATCCCACGTAATTACTTCGCTAATAGTTGCTTCAACGGCTTTGCCAAAATAAATTGCTTTATTAATTGCTTCTTTATTTACGGCAGGCAAAACGCCCATTTGCCCTGTACAAACCGAGCAAATATTTTGGTTAGGCGTATCAACTTCTTGATTCGGACAGGCACAAAAAAGTTTTGAGGCGGTATTTAAGCGTATATGCGTTTCAAGACCAATGACAAGTTCTAACCCTTGTAATGCAAGTTCTTTATTTAATTGATTTATTTCCATTGAAATTTTTTCAAACCCAAAATTTTCGGGTTGTTTATTTTAATTTGTTATACTAACTTCGGATTACTTATATTCACGCTATCATAAATCAAATTGCTCGAAATTGATATGCCTATAAAAAATACTATTTTTCGCTACTGTACACTCATTTTTATCAAAAAAACCATTGTCTAAACCCTCTTTTATAATGCTTTCAAGGGCGGTTTTGAGTGGAGGTATGTGGTGGCTGATGATATCAAAAACCATTACATAATCAATACCTGTGTAATCATGGGCTATACGGTTTCGCAAACCTCGTACTTGTTTCCACGGAAACGTTGGATAAATTCCACGAATTTCTTCTGATATTTTGTTTGCGTGTTCACCAATATTAGATAATAACAATAAACTGGCGTTAAACTTTACTTGTTCCTCAGCCCACAGGAAATTTTCGGCTGTTTGAAAGCCTTTTACATACAATAAAACTTTCTCAACAGATTCTAACATAACCAACAATGGTAGCAGGTCTCTACTTTTATTTGCAGACATATTTCAAATCTTTTTTGGCTCGATACAAAATAATCGGGTCGGCAAACTTGGCAGGAACTAAATCTATTTTTGCCTTTAAAACGCTTGAAAGACGACTTTTTAGGCGTTTTCGAGTTTCATAGTCTAAATCTTGCTCTAATAAAAAATCTATATCATGGTATGCCTCCCCTCGTGCAAACGAACCAAAAATTCCCAACTGTACGATACCAAAGGCTTCAAAAATGCCATGCAGACGTAGAATATTTTCTAAGTCTGAAAGCGTCATTTGATGCTTATTTGTTACTTTTTGGCTCGACATTTATATACCTTTGGTGTTTATTTATAACCTGATTTTTATACTATTTCCGTTAAAAAATTAGCAAAGGCTAAAGTCAATTCCTCTTGGTTTTTTGCTGCTGTAATTTGTACGCCAATTGCCGTTCCTAGCGGGCTTGTGAGGGTTGGAAGTTCGCCCAAACTAAAACCAACGGTATAAGCATCGGTCATGTACATCGCATGAGGATTTTTTAAACTGCTACCAATTTCTGGCGGTAAATTCGTAGAAACTGGCGAAATTATTAGCTCAACTTCCTTGAAATCTTCCTTAAAATGGTTGGCTATTTGTTCTCTTAATACCCTAGCTTTGTTATAAATTCCTTCTGAAAAACCCGTAGAAAGTACTTGGTTTCCACCCACAATTCTACGTTTTGTTTCTTCCGAAAAGTTTTCAGAACGAGTAATTGCGTAGCCTTCTTTCAACGATTTTTCATTAGCTCGTTGCCCATAATTTGTGCCATCTAAACGAGCCAAATTAGAAGCCGTTTCTGCCATTGCAATGGTGTAATAGGTTGAAACTAAGGTGTTTGCGTCAAAAATATCTAATTCTTTTACGTCAATTTCGTTTGCTTTTAGGGTATTAATCAAGGCTAAAAAATCGGCTTTGATGGTTGCATCAAGAGCTTCATTTTCTAGGAAACTTTTATAATAACCTACCTTAATTTTTTTATTAAAATTGCTTTTAAAAATATCCTCATTAATCGCCTCCGACTGGTGCGTAGTTTGGTCGTGGTAATCTTTGCCGCTCATGGTATTTACTACCAAGGCAATATCTTCGATATTTTTAGCAAATGCTCCTACACAATCCGTTGAGGAGGCATACGCCATAAGTCCATAACGAGAAATTTTGCCATACGTTGGCTTAATTCCATACACGCCATTGAAGCCAGCAGGTTGCCGAATTGAGCCACCCGTATCGCCACCGATAGAAAAAACGGTGTAATCGTTGGCAACATTTACAGCACTTCCACCACTCGAACCGCCCGCTACTAGGGCTTCGTTCACGGCATTTTTTACTGCTCCAAAAATGGTGTTTTCGCTACTGCTGCCATGCCCAAAGGCATCGCAGTTTTCTTTTACAATAGGAATTGCTCCTGCGTCAAGTAGTTTTTGAACAGCAGTGGCAGTATAAGGCGAAATGTATTTTTTTAGGATATTGGCACTTGCCGTTGCGGGGAAACCTTGTAGTAAAAAAACGTCTTTTACGCCAAAAGGGATACCTTCTAAAAGGCTAATTTTTTCGCCATTTTTTATTTTTTCATCAACAATTTTCGCTTTTTCAAGGGCTAATTCGGTTAATAAAAAATTAGAAGAATTATTAGTACTGCTTGCTAATGCTTCTAATTTTTGTTTAATTAACGCTACGCACGTTATTTCGCCACGTGCTAATTGTTGGTGAATTCTTAGGATTTCAGATGCCATATTTTAATCTTCCATTACTTTTGAAACTACTAAATACCCATTTTTTTCGCTGGGAAAATTACTGCGAATGATGCTTTTTTCAAGTTCAGAACTTTCAATTACAAGGTCATCTCGAAGAGCATCTAATGCTACGGCTTTTTCCAAAATAGCCGTGTTGGTATTAAAATTACTCGCCAATTTTCCTTTTTTTATTACATCAAAAAGGGCATCAACTGCTGCCGATGATGTTGCTCTTTTTATGCTAGATAATACTTCTAGCGTCATCATTTTGCTCATTATTTTACTATTTGGGTAAAAAATTTATAGCATAAGCTACTCAAATAAAGTGCAATTTTAATGAAAATTTTTGAGTTTTTTATGATAAATCTGACATTTAGCCTAGAAAAAAGAAAAGAGGCGATTAGTTTATCGCCTCTTTTCTTTTCGTAGGTCAGCTTTTTAAGCTAACAAATTTTACTAAAAATGACAGGTTGTAAACCTGTCCTACTATATTTTCCAAACCCAGCCGAAGTTATCAGCTGTTTTGCCTGTTCTAATATCGTCTAAATAAGTTTTTAATTGGCTTGAAATTGATCTTTCGGTTATGGCTGGCAAGTCATAATCTACGCCTTCAAAAGCAATGGCTGCAAAAGGCGACACCACCACGGCAGTTCCTGCACCAAAGGCTTCGGTTACGCTACCATTTTTGATGCCCGAAATAATTTCTTCTACCGAAATGCGTCTTTCTTCTACTTCAATGCCTAATACATTGGCAATTTTAAGAAGACTATCACGGGTAATTCCCTTTAAAATGGTATCGCTTGTGGCTGGTGTAACTAATTTTCCATCTTTCACAAACATTACGTTCATGGTGCCAGATTCTTCAAAATATTTATGTTCGGCGGCATCTGTCCAAAGTAATTGGTCGTAGCCTTGTTGTTGAGCTAATTTTGTAGGATATAATGAAGCGGCATAGTTGCCCGAACATTTTGCAAAGCCAGTTCCACCATGTGCGGCACGAATATACTCGGTTTCCACTTTTACTTTTGGGGCTTTTGAATAATATTTTCCTGCGGGGCTACAAATTACCATGAAACGATAGTTTTGTGAAGCACGCACGCCTAAAAAGCTATCAGAAGCAAACATAAATGGGCGTAAATATAACGATAAACCTTCGCCATAAGGCACCCAAGCACTGTCAATTTCTAGCAATTTTTGTAAGCCGCCTATGTATATTTCTTCGGGAACTTGTGCCATACACATTCTTTCTGCCGAAAGATTAAAGCGTTTAAAGTTTTCGAGTGGGCGAAATAATACTACTTCTCCTGCGTCATTTTTAAAGGCTTTCATGCCTTCAAAAATTGATTGCCCATAATGCAAACTTGCCAATGATGGGTTCATCGGAATTTCTCCAAAAGGTACAATTTTTGGCGTTTGCCATTCGCCCTCTATAAAATCGGCTACGAGCATATGGTCGGCAAAAAGAGTCCCAAAAGCAATATTATTCGGGTCAAGTTGGTTGATTCTTGAATGAGCTACCTGCTCAATTTCGATGTTTAATGTATCTGTTGTCATTTTTACCGTTTATTTAACTGATTTCGTAGGGTGCAATTTAGTAATAATAATTATATCGTGTCAAGAAAAAATGCAAAAATAATTGTTATAACAACTAATTTGCATTGATTTTGTATTTTTAAAAGTTGGTTAATATCCTATTTTGCGTTTCGTTAATTTTAATTCTTGTAAAAGTGCAGATTTTGGTTTTATGGTAAAATTAAAACTACCTGAACGAGATGTATTTCCTGTGATAGGAGTCCAACCAAATGTCATGTCCCAACAATGTAAATTACGAATGATATTGATATTTGTGATAGTTGTAGTTTTATAGTAGAAATCCCAACCTGTGCTAAAACCTATTTTCCATTCATTAGTCAAACTTATATCTCCTTGCAAACTTAATGCTTGTGTAACAATGGGGTCAGAAAATCCAATTCTATTATAACGCCAACTATACGATAAATTTAATGACCAAGGGATATTAAAATCAACATATAAATCGGGGTTTTGGTTAATAAATTTTAATTGAGCGTTTCTTGATGGGTCATTAGTGGCATTGCTATTTGTTAGTTTTGAATTATTTTTTTTACCAAATCCTTCTGGTGTTAAACGAGTGCTTGCTGAAATATCAAAGGCATTTAGTTGTCCTAAGTCAAAAATACTTTTAGAAAGTGCTAGTATGTGTGTTCTCACTCCTGCTTTATTGCCATTGGATTTTACATCTGGGTCATCAGCATAGATATAAGGGTCAATATTTGCATTTACATTAAAATTTATTAAGCCCTTCAAAATATTTGTGCTTGCTCCAATTGAGATATTGGATAAAGCATAATCCTTGGGAGTAGCCAATAAGTTATAATTTGTTGCAATATTAAAATTATTCAAGAGCATAATTTTTTCAAACTGATTAGTTGCGGTATCTGATTTTGAACGAACTTTTGCTTCAAGGTTTTGCACCAAAGAGAAACCGATATTTCCAACTGCTCCTGATGAACTACTCACTCCAATATAGTTTGGCAAACGACGATATTTATAAATACCCAAGGCGATGTCTTCATCTTTTCTTACTTGAACAGAATCAGAAAGGAATTGACTACTTATATCGGGAGTATAGCTTACATTAATTGAGGGAGTAATGGTATGTCTAATGGCTTGTAAACGCCCTCGTTTACCAAAGGTATAAATACCATAAACATTTGTATTTAAACCTCCGCCGAAGGAAGTTCTATAAACAGGTGTTGCATTAGCAACGGTATCAATTTTTACGGCATTACTTGCTGAAATATATTCATATTTTAACCTTTTAGAATAAATATCACCAGATAGAGAAATATTAGGTGTAAAATTAATGTAATGAGCTATTTTGAAATTAGGTAATGAAATAGGGATTGAAAAAGAATTTTGTAATTGAGGGGCATTTTTAAATTTGTTACTGCCACTAAGAAAATCAAAAAATGAATTAATATCCGAAATAGGAACAGTTTTAGTAGTCGTGTTAGTTGATGTTGCTAGACTTGTTGCGGCTATTTGCTGAGCTTTTATTTCGTCATTAGTGAGTTGTTGTTTTGTAACGCCCACAATATTGTAATCGTAGTAAGTTGTACTTCGTGATTGATACGTAATATCATTAGTGGTAGAATATTTGCCATTTATCGTTAATCCAACCCTAAATTCATCGACTTTTTTACCTGTTTTTTTCTTTTCAGGTACAAATGGATTAAATGAGGGTACATTGAGATTGTAAGTAGTTGCTAATGTGGTTACCTTAGTAGTAATATTTTGCGACACATTAACTCCTGTTGTAAAGCTTATTCCTTTGCTGAAAGTACGTGTATAATTCAATGAGGAGTTAGCATCATTTGAAATATATTCATTAGTGTTAATAGTTTGGCTAGAAAAAGCATTATTTTTAACATATCCATAACTTTTGAGATTTACAGATGCACCAAACCTGCTATCAATGCGTCCTTGTGGCGAATGCGACCATAATAAACTAAAATCTTTTGAAATGACTTGTTGGCTTGCTATTTCTGAGTTATTAGTATTTCTATTATAATTGAACCTAAGATTTCCAGAGTAGTGATATTTTTTTACATACTCTGATTCTAAACCAAAACCTCGGCTACCCTTTGAGTAAATTTGCCCTAAAAGTCTTATACCAATGTTTTGATTAATAGGAATATAATATCCAAAATTTCGCAAATAAAATCCCTTTATATTATCTTCGCCATACTCGCCAATTAAAATACCTGGCGTGCCTGCTTCCTTATTTTTTGGTATAGGAAAAAAACCAAAAGGCAAGCCAATTGGCAACGGAATATCATTAATAACCATATTAAAAGGACCAGAAATTAATTGTTTTTTGCTAACCATTTTAATTTTCTTGGCACTGATATAAAAATGTGGGTCGGCTAAATTGCAGGTCGTATATTTGGCGGTGGTTAAATATAAATCATCATCGGCATCTTTTTTTACTTTTGCTCCTTCCACAAAACCATCGCCTTGCTGGGTAACAATGCCTTTAATAATGGCTTTTCGAGATTTAAAATTATAGCGAATCGAATCGGTATTATAGTGGTCTGTTCCTTGCGTAAAAATTGGTTTGCCACGCACGCCACCTGTTTTTGTGGTATCTTTTGAGCCATTGGCAAAAACTTCATTTTTATTCCAATCCAAACGTATATAATCGGCTTGAAGATTAATATTGGTATATTCTACGACAGCTTTTCCGTAGAGATGCACCACTTTTCCTGTAACATCTAAAATAGTTGAATCTTCGGCAGAATAGTAAACCGTTGATTCTAAGCTATTTCCCTTACTCCGCAAGGAATCTGGAATAACCGAATGCAAGGTATCTGTTTTAATGGCATGAGATTTGAACGTACCACCTCTATTAGCACTCGACGAAGAACTAGCACCGCCCAAACTTCGACCAATGCCCCCAAGACCACTAGGAAATTGAGCCATTGATGATAAGGAGATGCTCATAAAAAAGCAAAACCACAAAAATTTAGTAAGAAAGGCAAAACGCCAATTGTTTATATTTTTTGATTGTTTCAAAATGTGTAACTTTGCAGGGTTCAACTAGCAATTATTTAGTTAATGCTATCGTTTCTATAAAAAAACAAGGCTAATTGCTTACTTTTTAAGTAGTAATTAATCATTTAGCATAGCAGTAACGTTTTTTTATTAGTTAATATTTAATGATTATTAAGAAATAACTTTCTGCAAAGTTAGGTATTTTTAGAAAGAAAATGATGTTAAAAATTCTTAAAGTCGTTGTTCTTGCAGTTATTTGCTTTAATTTTAGTGTTGCTCAAACTAAAAATGTACCAAGAAGGCCACAAATTAAAACAATTGTTATTGATGCAGGGCACGGAGGAAAAGACCCAGGTACATCGCACGGGAGTAACCTAGAAAAAACTATTGCCTTACAAATTGCGTTGAAAGTAGGTAAAAAAATTCAAGAAGAATTAGTAGGCACAAAGGTTATTTTTACAAGAAAAACCGATGTTTTTATTCCGTTAAATGAACGTGCAGCTATTGCTAATAAAAGTAAAGCCGATTTATTTATTTGTATTCACGTAAATGCAAATCCTATTTCATCAAAACTTAGAGGTTCTGAAACATTTGTGATGGGCTTGCATAAATCGGAAGAAAATTTGGAATTGGCAAAACGAGAAAATGGCGTAATTTTATTAGAAAATAATTACAAAAAAACCTACAAAGGCTATAATCCAAACTCGCCAATTGCTCATATAATGATGGCAAATTACCAAAGTGCTTTTATGAATGAAAGCATAGAATTAGCCAATTTGGTAGAACAAAATATGAAAAAAATTGGGCATCACGGCAAAGGAGTAAAACAAGCAGGTTTTTTGGTTTTATGGCAAACCTCCATGCCCGCAATTTATGTAGAAACAGGATACATTACCAACAAAAAAGATGAAGCACTTTTAACTAGTGAAAAAGGGCAAGATAAAATTGCTGAATCTATTTTTAAAGCATTAAAAACGTATAAAGAACATTAAGTTTTGAAAAAGGTATTGTGTTCATAAAA
>JAHDVF020000325.1:0-56397 GCA_022606425.2 Lepidostoma basale | reverse complement strand
GGATATAACAATTGTCTATGGTATGTGCTATGATTCAAGATTCAATGCCGTCTTGAAATAAATATCGACAAAATATTTTTTCAGCAATAAATGCGGCAAATACAAAAATAGATGTTAAAAAAATACAGATTAAATTTTTCAAATATATTGCTTTTTATAATTACCTACAAAATCTTTCGTAACGTTAGAAGAAAAATCTCATTCTGAGTTTTAAAAACTAAAATTTTATATTTAAATGCTGAATTTTTTTATGCAGACATTGCTACATATATGAGAACTGGATCATGCTAGATCTTCTCTTCTCCAATCATGATAGATTGTTTTCTTAATTCATTATCATTTATTTATTTAAATGTGTATATACAATTTTCAAAGTAAATATCGTTTATCGAGACGTCAGATAACTGGAACGTCAATTATCCGGACAAACCGAAATGATGAAGCGTTCTGTACCGTGACCTACGCATGACTAGTCTTACCCCACCACACCTACACAACGTTGGCTGTGGGTTGCATCATCCTTCCCCTCCCTCCTCCTCTCGTTCTCCCTCCCTCTCCTTCAGCTCAAATGAGGATGATGAAGGAGAACGAATCAATTATGGAGAAGCCTTTACAACATTAGAAAATACGCCATCATTGTTTGAAGAGCCAGATGAAAGCAGCTCAACTCGATTGCTTTTATTAAAATGAATCTGCGATTTAGCTGCAAAAAAAAGATGAGGAAATCTTGTAAAAAAAAAAACTCTCTGAATATTTTTCCAGTACTATTTGTAGAGTAATGTAAACCATTTTATGTACATGTACTACATACATACTTGTTTTTGCAGTAAAATTTGTAATCTCATAATCAATAAACGAGCCGAGGAAAAAAAATCAATTTACACCTTATTTACCTTAAAAATCGGTATCCGGAAAACCTCCAGTCCCAATAAGTCCGGATAAACAACAGTTCTACTGTATTTTTATTTATTTATTTAACTGGCTTTACTTTTGTTACACAATTACTCTTATTATTATTATTATTTTGTTGAATCGCTCTTTACAACATGACAGCATGAGCCAAATCAATGTAAAGGGTATTTTAGCTATCATAGTGATTCTCCTGACATGTGATAGGTAGTTAATCTATCGCCATTTTATTGTCAAGTGAATTCTACACCAGACCAAAGACAGTGTAACAATTTTATAGTAATGAGTGAAATGGAGAAAACCCAATTCAATTAATAACCTCTTAGACATAGCAACCAGGGCCACAAAGACTTTTAATGAAATTTGTGCACAAAGGTTGATATTAAACAGATGTCAATTTTGCTTTTGTCAATTCAAATCAGGGAATATGAATTTACAGGATGCCCATAAATCAAAACAACCATCAACATTTGATGAAGGCACCGATTATTGAAGCAGATCCCCTGCAAGCGGTCAAACATTTAGAGCAAGAAAGATAGTTCACATATTCTTTATATGGGTCTAATTGTAAGTGAGTAAAACACAAAAACATTTCAATGTTTGATTTATTACCAACTACCGACCTAAGTTGTAGACATACATGTAGTGTTCTTAGAAAAAATAAAATATTTACAAAAAATGTTGGTAGCAACATGGTGCAGATATGAGGCAGACTTAATATTTCTTGAACTTTATAAAACTTCTATACTTTTTAGGATTCAGACCAAATGCCTTCAGCCTTTCATCGGAAAGTTGACTCATGGGATCAGATTTATAATTATTCAGTATACTACTGTTATGTTCTAGTTTATTTTTTTTCTTCTTACTAGAATTTCCAGTGGTATCAGACTCCTTGTGGATTTTAGTGCTTGTTTGAATATAATCAATTTTTTTCTTCTTTTTCTTTGGCGAACCATCTTCATCAACGGGAACATTATCCACGGGACATTTTCTCTTTTTATTTACAATAGATTCCTCTACACCATTAGATAAATTAGATTCTACATTGTGATTAACTTCATCTTTCACATTTTTATTTCGTTTCCTCTTTTTCTTCTCAGTTTTCAAGTTGATTTCACTTGAATTAACATTAGGTTCTGGCGTAATAATTTTAGAACAATCTATTTGAGAATGGATACTCTCTCCTTTAATTTTATTCTTATTTCTCTTCCTCTTAGTCTTTATTTCATTTGAAGTAACAATCATTTCAGAAGTATTTATAGACACTACTTGTGAATTTTCTTCACTGTTACTTTCACCTTTTAATTTATTATTATTCCGTTTCCTCTTCTTTTTCTCTGATTTCTTACCAACTTCATTTGAATTCACATTATTTTCAGAAATTTGTATATTTACATCATCTGTGGATTCTATTTTAGAATTGTTCACATCTTTTGAATCCTTTTGGTTTTTCAATACAGTATCTGTATTATCTGCATTAAATTTGATTTCATCAACTGACCGGTTCTTATCTTTACTTTTCTTCTTCCTATTTTTTTTCTTTTTGGGTGCAGTCGTTTCTTCATTATTATTGGCAGATGGATCGTCTTCTCTGTAAAAGAAACAAAATATTAAATATGAAGCACTTATTAACTTTAAACTCCAACAAATAATGATTAAGTGTTATTTATGGTCTGTTCTACTATATGGCTGCGAAACCTGGACTCTAAAAGTGAATATAATGAACCGATTTGAGGCGTTCGAGATGTGGATATACCGCAGAATGCTCCGTATATCGTGGACCGATAGGGTCAGTAATGCAGACGTACTACAGAGAGCCAGAACCAATAGAGAGCTGTTGTCGAGTGTGAAAATTAGAAAGTTCTCATATTTGGGTCATGTGCTAAGGGGAGAAAAATACCACCTCCTTCGACTGATATGAATGGGTTAAGTGGAGGGACGTCGGGAGTTGGTAGAAGGCACCTGTCCTGGCTGCGGAATATTAAAGGGTGGACAGGAATTACAAGAGTTCAGAACCTGTTCTAAGTGGCACAGAACAAAGATGCCTTTGCTGCAGTGATCGCCAACATTGGGGGGACCTGACACGGCACCGAAAGGAGAAGAAGATAAAGCACTTAATTTGTAGTATGACATTTATAATCAGTTGTGACACATTTTTTATTTTATTTATAACCAAATTTATTTTATTTGTTAAATATGTGAACAGGTTTTGCTCCCATAGAAGTCTTAAAAAAAACAGTTGTTTTGTTTGTCGGTTTATTTTTGTTACCCACATGAAGCTCTGGTGGGAACAAAAATGATTGGTAATTTAAAACTGTTCCCCTTACAATTATCCAAAATACATCTTCATCTACATATAAATAAAACTCAATCTATGTTTTGTGTGAATACCTTTTCCTCGGTTATTCCTAAACAGATCCTTAGGAAACTTCTACATATAAATAAAACTCAATCTATGTTTTGGGCGAATACCTTTTCCTCGGTTATTCCTAAACAGATCCTTAGGAAACTTACAGAATTGATTAAGTGGAATACGGCGGTGGTATAAGCTAGTATAAAAATAAATGCAGAAAACACATAATAAAAAATAAACATACTCATTCGGCTGCTTGAATAAACTGGGAAGAATCTTCCTCTTCAGTTGAACGTTTCTCGCCTTAGCTTCAAGAATTTTTTGATCATTTCTTTGTTTATGTTCTTGCCTATATTGTAAAGTCTTTTTTAATGGATACCACCGATTCAATTCATCGTCATCTGCCATAAAGATCTAAAAAAAAAATCAAAATATTGTTATAGGATCAATGGAGAGTAATGAAAAATATAAAAATTTACGCATGTGATTGAAAGAAATTTAATTAAAATCATAATCAGTAATAATAATAATAGTATGCTAACGCTTCAAAGCTGGTGAAAAACAACCAGAATGGGGCAAAAGGCACAGCAAGCTGACTCTTCAAAACGACAACTCACATTGCAATCACGGTCAAAAACTACATACAGAATGAGGGTTGGGAGATTTTGCCGCACCCGCCATATATACCAGATATGGCACCAACTGACTACCACTTGTTCAGATCCATGACGCATGCCTTAGAAGAGCAGCACTTCCATTCATATGCAGATGTCAAGAATTGGGTCAATGCCTGGATTGCCTCAAAAGACAAGGTGTTTTTTCGACCTGGGATTCATCTATTGCCAGAAAGATAGGAAAAGTAGTGGCTAACGATGTACAATATTTTGATTGATGTGTTCTTTTATTGTACCTTTCAAATAAATGCGATTTTCATCCAAAAAACGGACAAAACTTAAAGTTAAATAAATCTCAGCTTATATAATAGCAAACCTCAGCAGTGGTGAGTCCATAATCGAGGGGAGGAACTTCCCTGTACTTAAATCGGCAAGGCATATCTCCGATAACATCTTCACAGTCCAATTTGTAGTACTCCTCCAAGTACTGGGAGTACGTTTGTTTCGCTGTTTGAGGATCAAACACGGGTTTCTTCCTTGCGAGGGCTTCGGCAAGTTTGTTCTTTCTCTTCCGACGCTTCCGGCGGCCGTCTGTCGCATCCTTCAGCTCGTCCAGCAGGGAAGTCTCTGGACCAGCCTTGGGGTCGAACTCGCAGTCCATCTAAAGAGAACTCCCACTTAGTAAATTTGTTTAGAAAAATACAATATTTTAAAGGTAGATACTCGTATGTGAACAATGATGTAAAACTCCATAATAAATAATTAATACGAATGAAAACGTCTGTTTTCTATAAGTTTTATTATATTTTATGTGAATGACATGTTTCGCCTTATTAAATGGCAGTTAATGACAATGCCAAGGCTCGAGAATAGACATTTTCATTTGTATTAATAAAATAATGTTAAGGTTTTTACCATAACTCAAATATCGTACAAAATCACACATTCAATTACTGTAGATTGCTGGTCAGAGCTCCGGCGGTAGCGAAACCAGTTGATTGTAACAAAATAAAGTGGTGTAAAAACTAATAAAGTGTATTAATCATATATTTAATAATGCCAGCCCAGAAATGAAGTGGTTCATAGGAAAGTAAAAGGTTAATTAATAAAAAAATCATCATTGTTTTGTAATAATAATAAAAACATATTATGGATTTCAATATTAATAAAAACTTTTTATATTAATTAAACAACACAAAAACATCTGCTTTATATTAATCCAAATTCATGTCTTGAGTATTTCTATACTATTAAAATTTTATAATTAACCATACATTAAAATTGTCATCTTCACAGTGTAATTCTGTGGCATCTTGATTCTGCGCGGATGGCTCTTCTGGGTTCCACGCCTCCCAATTATCTGAAATAGATAGAAATATCCATATTTATTGTTTCTTGAATAATTATGTAAAACTCTTTTCCTTCTCCTGTTCCTGTTGTCAGGCCGACATCTCTTGGAGACTCCTAGCTATCCCTCCATCTTTTTAGTGGTCTTCTGGAGGGACGGGAGTCTGATGTTTGCTGTGTGGGATTCTGGAACTATCCATCCTCTGCACATGCGCATACCAGTGTCTCCTGTGTTGTCTGCCCCTTCTGACACTATCTCCCACCTTGCAGATTTTAGCCTTCGTTCTTGTGATATCCGCTCTGGTTGGAATGCCGTGTAGGCATTATGTATGCAGATTTTGTATATTTTGACCTTACTGTCAGTTCTCGTATATTTGAAGTATGTAAAACTCCATATTAAATAAATAATATGAATGAAAATATCTGTTTTCTAGAAGTTTCATTATATTTTGTGGGAAAGACATGTTTCACCTTGCTAAGGCACTATCAAATGTAGCGAGAATCAAACATGTTGTCATTCCCATAAGCTATAATAAAACTTCTAGAAAACAGATACTTTGATTTGTATTAATTAAATTCGTCCACAACTGTCGCTCGTATTTCTGAAGTAACAGATATTATTTTTGTATATTATAAAAGTATTTACCAATTTCTAATTCTTCATCAAGTTCTGGGAATTGTGGTTTCTTCTTGTCAACTTCTTCATTGTAATACTCCCCATCAAACAATTCCCTCATCCTGCGGTCATGAGCATCTGGATCGAAATCCCCTTCGATATCCTCATCCTGATTTAAAATAAGGCAAATTAATTATTGTTTTCAAATCAGATGAGTTTATTTTCCCAAAAGATATTACAAACAACAAACATAGTTTAAGACATTTATTGAGAACAGGTAAAATATAATAAATATATAATACAGGAACGCATGAGAGATTGTTCAACATTATGAATACAAGATACTCTCCAAAGTCAAGAGTATTTGTCCTCTGAACGTACTTTAACGAATATGAAAGACATCGATCTCTGAAGCGATCATGTTCAGCAGTTTGATTGCTTTTCCCACCGGCATCACCAGAGGCAGGTTGGTTCTGTATGCTAAGAGATTAAAACAGTCTGTGCTGACGCTGTCAAAGATAACCATCCGGAAAATAAAGATGGATAGCCTCCAAGATGACGGAATTCTCAAAGAATCCGCCGATAAGTCTGAAGAAATGGGTAAGTGTGCACCCATCCCTCCTTATCTGTAAACTATTGGTCCCCAGCATGCCCAAGAGGAATGCAATGGGATAAAGCCACAGCTAGCTATCAAACTCCCTTATGTAGAGATATCACGGGAATCTTTTCTGGACTCTCTCCAACATGCTCAAACACTGTCCAAAATATTTCTATTATAATGTGTGAATAACAAACCATAGAGCCGTTTCTCCGAAAAGGTAAGGAGAGAGAATGGACCACCACACTACTCCATCCTGATACATTCTCTAGCTTCCTCCACATTCATACAGCGAGTCATACATGCACATCCATTCTTCCGACTTCTAACATGGCCTACCTTTAATGTGTGATGTTATCATAAGTCAAACGGTGCGTGTATTTTTACTATAAACTGTTAAACAAGCGGAGTTTCAAATGTTTCTACAAACTAAAATACTTACATTGAAGGCTAGCTGCTCATTTCCGGTGATTTCTTTCAACTTTTCAATTTTTTCTTTAATTTCTTTTAATTTTAATGCCTTCAATTGGGCAATCTCTTCCTTCTTTTTCTTTTTCTCGTCTATTTTCCTGTCTTTCACCTCTGCTCTCTTCTTGGCCCTCCGGTCATCTTTTCTCCGAATGGAATGCTCTAGGGTGCGAGGATATCTCTTAATCTGAAACAATATCATTCATTATCATCAAGGGACAAAAAGTTTAAAAAATTTGATCTTCTTCCTCATGTCAATGGTAGTAGTGTTATATTATCATTGGCCAAGAATTCTGTTAGCTGGACTGCGAATTTATGGTCATAGCTACAAGGTCATAGCTACAAAACCAATTTATTATTATTATTATAGATTAACTAATACAATGGAACCTCTCATAAAGAGCAAAACAGATTGTGAAAAAAAAGCATCCTTAACCCATACCACTCCTTTGTCGAATGCCAGCTGACATCGCTGTACGTACGCTACAACTCAATTGTCGGCTGGCGGCCTACAAGATAAGACTTGCGCGCGCGGTGTATTTTCACGCGCAAAACTTGACGCGTGTCATTGTTTCTTGTGATTATTCGTTAAAAAAACATTTAATTTCACATTTTAAAAAGATTTTGACTGTTTTTTGTTTTTATTTAACTATAAAATTATCCTTGCAAATTCACATAAACTAAAAAATGGCGGGAACTTCACGTGATACGTCATGCAGAGGAGCGATTAGAGTACAAGCCCCACTTCATTGCGAAACTGGACAAAGGTTCTAAAGACTGTACTGTGTGCAGTAACAGAAAGATTCCAGGGGGAAGACGGGAAACAGTGTGATTTTGTGAGACCTGTTCCAGAAAATCTGGTCTCCATCCTGGAGATTTTTTTAAAAAGTACCATAATATGCAAAACTATAAGTAGTCCATAATGTTTTTTGTAAATTGTTTTTTTATTTGAAGAATAAATCATTACAAATGAATTTTTAACGATTTTTTTTTGTAACTTACCTATCGATAAAAATATTTTGACATTAATTCAATTAGAGTTGGCTGACAAACAATATCAACAAATAATGGAGTGGTAAGGGTTAACAAGTGACATTTCCCATAACGAGTGTGAGCTTTGGCCAGGAGAGCGTTGTCAAATGTTATTTTGAGCGGTTTGAATCAGTACTTGTGGAGTCTACAGTCAACGAGATTGATTGTGTCTTTGGCCAATATCGTGGGACTAAAAGTGGATAACAATGACATTGATGAGCTTGTGGAAGATTTATTCAATGATAATACTGTGTCACATTTTCACAAAATGTTAAAGCATAGGCAAAAACAAATGTCTCTAGACAGCTTTCTAGTAAAAAAATAATTTAATATTTATCATGAATTCATAAAGAATAAACATTAGTTATTTCTTTATTGTTTTTTTAACAATGATGTAAAACTCCATATTAAATAATTAATACGAATGAAAAAACTTATGTTTTTCTAGAAGTTTTATTATATTTTTTGGGGGATGACATGTTTCGCCCTTCTAAGGCATTATCATTAGGAAGTAATAATCATAATAACATTTGATAATGCCTTAGAAGGGCGAAACATAAGTTTTTTCATTCATATTAATTATTAGTTATTTTTTTTTTTTTATTAATTTTGCAAATCAAAATCGTATTCCAGGTTGATACGCTCCTTAACAATTAATAAGTATGTAATTTTATTTGATTAATGTTAAAAATAAAAATAAAATGTATTTTTTTCGGCATGGAATGCATTATCGTATTTCACATACGTATTTATTGATTGGTTTATGCATCAATCCATGAATTGTTTTTATTGCTTTTCTGTTTATGGGGTTACAAAACCTGGTTAAAAAAACAAAGCACAATCTGGACCTGGATACATGAAAAACTGGATAATTAGAAAACCTGGTTAATTGACCATCGTGGGCCTGGTCCCTTGGAATGCCAAGTATCCACGTTCCACTGTATATATTAATTTGAAATGTCTAACCCTAAATATAGTGCTTCATATGAAAATTTATGGCCACATTATTTCCTAAACATTATAATCACCGCTACATTAATATGAAGAGTCTTACAAAATCTTGATCTGGTTCTTCAAATCTGAAGTTGAATTTGTGCTCAAACTCAGTCTGCTCTCCGAGAATCTTCTCATCTTCCGAGAGATGATCATCTGAGTCGTTCACTATCTCGTCATAACTGGGAATTCTGTTTATGTCTGTATCTTCTTTAAACCTGCAAATTTGAGATGTTACAAGCGAATGTTGAATTAATGTATTGCAAATGAAAGCATTATGAACAAAATAATGGAAGATTCATTATGTTTAGACACATGGAAAGAATGAATGAACAAAGAATGGTGAAGAATCAATCATCAAATCAATCAAATTTTAAATGACAGCCACATGAGGAATCAGAAAAATCGACATGCATGTATGACATAAATTAGATTGTTGGAGGCAAGAGAAGTATGTCAGAAAAAACAGTTTTTTGTCCAGCATGATGGATAATTAGTTTAAATTTACCATTTAAAAAAAAAACAATTTTCTTTTTTAATATTCGAATAAATGAAAGATTAAATATTTAAATTAGTGAATATTGTTAAACCCGTTGACCATCTATTTTTTTTACAAAACACGAAGTTAATAATAATAATTTGGCTAATTCGTATAGCACTGTTTTCATGAATAGCTCACCTCAAGGACGCTTTGAAAATGTTTTTAGTCATGAGAGCTGCATGTGACACCAGCAATCAGATAACTGTTGTTTACATTTTATGCGACATTTTGAAAAGGTGGGTTTTTAGGTGAGATTGAAAATCCGTAGGATTCTCAATGCATCTGAGGCGTGCAGGAAGCATATTCCAGCCTGGCGGACCTGCCACTGCGAAAGCCCAATCTACGAAATTTGTCCGGGGATTGCCTTTGGCTCAACTAATCTGCCTATTGCCGAGGAGTTTACTGATCGAAGCGTAGATTGCCGCAAGTTAGGGCTATCAGCAACACAAAGTTCAGATATATAGGCTGGTGCCATTCCATGATGCGCTTTAAAAACCCTCCAGCATAGTTTATACTGGATTCTTTCAGGACACTTGAGCCAGTGAAGATCTTTTAATGTTGTGAAATATGCGAGTTTTTTGGAACACCTTTGAACACCACATTGAAAACAGATTGAAGTTTATTTGTTTGGTTCTTGGGTATGTTGGCGTAAATGCTTTTGCAATAGTCGAGTCAAGATAGAACGAAGGAATTTCAAAGGAGACGACAAAGGAAGTCAAATGCATTAAAAACACGCGGTGATTCCACGTGACTTGGTATCTAGATATATTTTATATATGATTGGCAAAAATAAATAGTCACCCCCATTAGAGGATAACATTATAAAGGTCTTGACGGAAAGAAGTAATATCTCGGTTAAGCTGATTAATGGGTTAAACAGAATGTGTGATCCGCCATTTGAATTGCAAAATTCAAAATCAGTTCATTCCGTTCAATAGGTGGGTACTCTATTTACATGCATAATATTTTACCTTTGGTTTAAAAAGTAATCTCTTAAAAACGCCTCATCTTTCTCCAACAAAGGGTTCGACCAGAAATCCTTCAAAGGTTTCAGATCATTCTCGTCTGAATTGTTCTGCAAGTGATTTACTTGGCCAGCAATCCAGTCGCGATAGCCTTTCTCTTCTTCTTCCTAAGGTAAAATAAAAGCAAAGACATAAATTATTCAATATTTCAAAAAATACATAATAATTTCCATAGTTTTCATTCATATAAATTATATGGTGAAATATGGTGTTTCGGAATGTTCGATCCATTAGAAGGCTCTCACGTTTTCAAATCTGGCAGCCATTATTTTTTTTTAAGTAAGCCTGAGCATCTATCAAGTTCAGTTCGCAAATGTTTGTCATTCTCACAACATTTGTTTTATCGCTCCTTAAAACGTCGACTTTCATGGTAAATAAGTAGCATTTGCGGGAAGTTCTGCAGTTCTGTTTTAATTGAAAGAAGAGCGCAGCTGAGGTGCATAAAATGCTTGTGAAAGTTTATGATAATCATGCCCCATCGGTTAAATCATGTAGAGAATGGTATCGATGCTTCAAAGCTGGTGATTTTAGCATAAATCGCCCTGGAAGATCGAAAAAGTTTAACCAAAAAATGAACTCTCCAAACCGGGTGAAATGGTCTCGGGAGAAGTCTACTGACAACAACTAATGCGATTAAAGTTGTGAAAAACAACTGGAATGGGGCAACAGCAAGCTGATTCTTCAACACGACACCGCTCGAACTCACATCGCAATTGTGGTCAAAAACTGCATACAGAATGTGGGTTGGGAGATTATACCGCACCCGCCTTATTCACCAGACGTGGCACGATCCGACTACCACTTGTTCAGATCCATGATGCATGCCTTCGAAGAGTAATGCATATGCAGATGTCAAGAATTGGGTTGATGCCTGGATTACCTCAAAAGATGAGGCATTATTTCGACGATGAATTCATCTATTGCCAGAAAGATAGGAAAAGTAGTGGCATTTACCTTTCAAATAAATGCGATTTTCATACAAAAAAACGGACCGAACTTTCCGAAACACCCAATATAACTCGTTTATCTCCTAGTTCAAATGGTTTCGGCAGCTTGTTGCCCTTGATATATCACTAGATGAAAACAATGAGCTGCTATAACCGGTCAGAACTAGAAGAAGAATATGTCTAATATAAATAATTTACATTGCCTTTGTAGATGGTTTATAATTATGCACACCTCATCCTGTTTGGTCTTTTTCTTTTTACTAAAAAGACCTCCAATGGCTTCGGGGTCTTCTTCTCCGTCATTTATTACAGAAGAAAATTCTTTTCTAATTTGCTGCTGCTCCTGAGTGTACGAAGGTGAATCAGGCCGCTCTGTGTTTTCATTCTGATTGTCTTCTGAAACCAAATATTATACTTTTATGCAACACACATGTGATGTCAACTAGGCAAATCATTTTCTATTATCCGTGATAACACCGCACAAAAACTTTTCAAATCTTTTGCCCAATTGCACTTTTGCATTAGTGTAGAAATACTATATATTATAAATATATCTTATATCTCAGAAAGTTAAGCAACAATTGCTTTGAAATTTTGACACAATGTTGTATTCGAATAGGCACGTGTTTTTATCTATTCATATAAAATAAAAACGTAAATGTAAATATGTTTCTAATCTTAAATCTACAAAAGTTATTCATTCGAATACACGCTTGTTTTTACTTTGGATATTGTCTTCTCGGGAGTTCCAATGCGGAAGCTATTCTTCCCCCACATGTTGGAAATTTCTTTCTTGGATTTTGAGTTTGAATATTGTTGGATGGTGAGAAGAGGGTTTCTTGGAGGATATGGTGGGTTGCGTCCGACATTCGAACCTGACTACTCTGGTAGGGAGGAATGTGAAGCCACAGGAGTGTGACAGGGGCCAAGGTCTTGGGTGGAGACCGAGGGACGGTGACAAGGAGTGGCCTTAAATGGGGGCCAGTTGGACCTGGGTACAGAACTGAGTGTGACTAGAGTTGCCATGGGCCAGTGGTCTCGGGTGCACATGGCTGGGTACAGCTAATTACTTAATATAATTTTGCTGATGATGTACAACTCCATATTGAGAATCTTCTTCTTCGCGCGCCGTATCAGGTCCTCCTGATGTTGGCAATCACTCCGGCGAAGGCTTCTCTATCTTGCGCAATCCGGAACAGCTCCCCCACATGTCTCATCCCGGTCCAGTCTCTTATGTTGCACAGCCAAGACGTTTGCCTTCTACCAGGACCACGCTGCCCCTCAATTTTTCCCATCAGTATTAGTTGGAGCAAACTGTATTTATCTCCCCGCAGAATGTGACCCAGATATGAAATCTTACGGACCTTAACGTCCTTTAGCATTTATCTACTACAATTGGCTCTCCTCAAAACCTCCAAATTGCTGACAAAATCTGTCCACGGTATGCGAAGCATTCTCCTGTGCACATCTCGAATGCTTCCAACCGGTTCATAGTGTGCACTTTCAGGGTCCAAGTCTCCGAGCCATAGAATAATACAGACCAGACATAGCACTTCAACATTAAGAATATAGAAGTTATATTATATTATATTGGGACATGTTTTGCCTTGCTCAGGCATTGGAAATTCAACTCCAATTGCAAAATATTAATAATCAGGTGAGTTGAAGACAAGAAATTGCCTATGTTGTGAAGAAAACAAAAAGTTTCTAAATTAATACCTTCAGTGTCACTTAAGACTCCTTCATTTTCGACAATGATCTTCCTATTGTAATCTCGGATGGTCATCGGTTTATCATTTTTCTTAGATGGTTTGGCATCTTCTTTTACAGCATCATTCTCAAAAAACCTCACATTCTTATCATAGATTCGAGGATCTTTTTTTTTTAAACAAGCTAAGGTCTTAAAAAAATCCCGTTCAAACTCTTCCGTCAGAGTAACATCCTCCTCATCATCCGAGCTGCTTGACTCTTCGGAAAGAACAGCACTTTCCCCATATTTGTTTTTCACTGAAATAAGCCGAATGCAACATGTTTAGAGGAAACTAAAAGAAAGAATCATCCATAGAAAATCACTTAATTTGCTGCATGATTATTTTTTAGAAAAAAGATAATCTAATTATTTTACTGAAATCTCTTGATAGAAGTTCATTTAAATTAATAATAAAATGAAATGATTTTTTTTTAACAACCAAATTTTTTTTAAATTAATTTTAATAATAAATAATTTAACTACAGCCACTTTTGTCCTTATTTTTACAGCGACCGGTTTTGCCTAGCTACCTGGCATCTACAGACTAGTGGACAGACCGGAAGGTTGACCCCACTTAAAGTGGGAAATAGCAAAGAGAAAGAAGTTCTTTCTCAAAAAATGAGCATTGTTTATTTGATATGAAAGGTGTCCATTTCCAAAATGACCATGTTTGATTGCTCTCCTTCACCATACCCAGAGGCAGGAAAGTTCTGCAGACATGTACTGACATTGTATAAAATGCCAATCAGAGGCGTATAGATAAATTCTCTACAACAAACTTATATAGAATCTGTCAAGTCAAAAGAAATAACAAAATATAAATAATTTTCATACATTTTAATTTCTCATAGTTTTTAATGGGAAGCTCTCATGAATATTTATAGAAATTGTGAAAATATGTTAACCCCTTCCCCACTAATAAAATATCCTGCTCATTTTTTTGGAATTATTAATCTGGATTTAAATAAAATTTTCTTTTTAAACGTACACTTTCTACTTATTAAATTAATTTCACTTAGGAAAAAAATACGTAAATTAAATAACATAAGGTAAAACAAACATTTAAGCCATTCCTCCTTGCGGCGCAGCGTATTGTATTTTTTCGCGTATTCTGAATTCGCTTTGAATGTTACTTCATTATCGGAATCGTCATCATCAAATAATTTTTTATCCATTGTGCATTTACGTAAATATTTACTACCGTTACACAGGCCGGTTTATGTATAAATATTGATATATTACGAATTAATAACAATGAAATCTATTGGGCACCAACACGTGCCCATGAAATATGACACATGTCAAATATCAGCGTTCGTTTATGGTTGCATTATTTTTAACCATAGACAAATAATATTTCATGAAAATAAATATTACAATAAATTCGTGCAGTAAATTTAAATATGCGGTTTCCAAAACGATGAGACCTATTGTTCGGCGAAAGTAAATTATGATATAGCCATGTTTCATGGCATAGTAGGTCCCTCTGGAGGCTTGTTTGATCTTAGTTAAGTTTAATTTTAATTAGTGATAAGACAATTTAAAAACAATAATAGTGCTTAAATAAGTGAATTGACAATTTTCGTGAGTGGCCACACTTTGGGGGGGGATGACCTAACTCCTCGCCCTGCGGAGCAGGCTCGGAGGGCTGCATGTAACGACCCAAGTTAGTTGAAAATCAGACTTCAGAGGAGGCGGACGTGCGGCTTCCCAGCGGCGCGCCGGCCAAGGGCCATTCCCGCCTCGCACGTCCCTCGTGGCGCGGACGCCATTAGCGGCCAACTCGCCACCACGCTGGCTTCGCAGATCAACGTCCTCGTGCTAACCAGCCGCGCCAGCTAATCACCATTGGGGCTTGATTCTGGCCACCACTGTCACTGCGAAGGGAACCCGCGCCATCCGCAGTCCATCATCCGCGTGATGCTTCTGTGCCGTGCAGCCTCCGGCAGTCCTCATGCTAGCCCAACCAGCCGCTCCGGCTTCCGTCAGCGTCGGTCCTCGCCAAAGATCAAGTAGTGTTATTCAGTGACGGAGTAGTTTTAAGTCGCTGGCCAACGAATAGCAAGTAAGTCCTGTTTAGTTTATAAGTAATCTTGTTTCTTTCTTTTGTTATATTGTATGTTTGTGTGTTTAAAATATAATTGTAAATAGTAAAAATTGTTTTCAATCTCATATCACCATACATCCCGAGCAATCTCAATTAACATAATAATAATCACATTAGCGAGTAAACACTGGGCATCAACACGTTGTGAAGATTGGTTCGAGATCGGGAGTGAAATACGAGTAATATTCATGTTTCACCCCGTGACGACGAATTCTTTGTAACAATTAGGCAAAAAAATTATATTAGGCAATCTGAAAACAAAGGGACAAAGGTTCTGCAAATGCGACTCAGCAGTGACAAGAAAGAAATTATGTCTCTGTGTAAAAAATATGGTAGTGTATCATACGACAGATCAGAATCATTAGAGATAACGGCCAATTTCTACCAAAAATTATATACCTCACAACACACAAATTGAAATCAAGACATCGATATCCCAAAATTACCAACGTAGAATTAGAGGAAATTCCGAATATTATCAATCATTTTTGATACATGCATTAGATAAACTGGTAATGGTAAAGCTCAAGGCTAAGACGGAATCGTGATAGAAGCTTTAAAACTAGGAGGCGACGACCTTTTAAATGTTGTATTATTTAATAAATGCCTACAAGAGGAAAACATACCGACGAAATGGAACAATGCAAGTATTGTAGTACTACTTAATCACAGACAAATAAATCAACTCACACCAATGTATGTTGTTCACAAGAATTATCTGCAACCGTCTAACCAATGAATTGTTATATAACGAAAATATGAATTCGAAGCAAAAAATGAAAACATAAATTTTGGGGCAACTGCTCCATTGCCCTCGTCCTCCTAATCTTGCCATGAGATAGGTGGTGACCTTTGAGATGCCTTTCTCAGTTTGATGTTCCCTACTAGGTGGGAAGTTACGTAATATTGGGTCCACTCCTCTTCACCATCTTCATTAATGATATCGCGAGTTATAAAATGTTCGCGATTTCTTTTATTTGCAGATAATCTTAAATTATTCCTTGAGATAAATAGCCACGAAGATTGCCTCCGTCTCCAGTCAGATGTAAATAATATCGTCCGCTGGAGTAAAACCAACCAAATTTATTTCAATATCTCTAAATGCGAAATTTTATCTTTTACGAGAGCATTGCGTACTATTTATTACAGATACACAATGGATTAGCAACTTAAGCGTGTTTCAACGATAAAGAATCTTGGTATTATTTATGAAAGTAGGGTGACTTTCCATACTCACATTGAGAGAATATTTGAAGTTGTACTGAAAATGTTGGGATTTATTCTCCGAACTGGTAGAGTTTTCAAGAATCCCTATGCTTTGCGAATTTTGTATAACTCATTCGTCCGGACCCGGCTCGAGTGTGGCTCGGTGATATGGAGTCCACACGAGGCGAGATACTCGCTCATGTTAGAGAGGGTTCAGAAAAGATTTCTGAGATATCTCTACATGAGGGAGTTTGGTAGCTATCCGTGGCTTTATCCCACTGCATTCCTCTTGGGCATGCTGGGGACCAATAGTTTATAGATAAGAAAGGATGGGTGCACACTTACCCATTTCTTCAGACTTATCAGGGGATTCTTTTAGAATTCCGTCATCTTGGAGGCTATCCATCTTTATGTTCCGGATGGTTATCTTCGACAGTGTCAGCACAGACTGTTTTATCTCCCAGCATGCAGAACCAACCTGCCTCTGGTGATGCCAGTGGGGAGAGCAATCAAACTGCTGAACATGATCGCTTCGGAGATCGATGTCTTTCATATTCGTGAAAATACGTTCAGAAGACAAATACTCTTGACTTTGGAGAGTATCTTGTATTCCTAATGTCGAACCATCTCTCATGCGTTCCTGGTATTATATATTTATTATATTTTACCTGTTCTCAATAGATGTCTTAAATTATAAAAATGGTTTGTAATAACTTTTGAGAAAATAAACTGATTTGATTTGAATATTCCTAGTATGATATCCTTCTAGGCGATACAATATGTAATGTCTTAATTTTTAAAGTTACAAAATCCTATGGACTAATTGTACGAACTGTTGCCAATAATACGTTTTATGACAGAGTGTAAAACTTATATTTGTATATCTTCTAGTTCTCGGCGCTATGGGACTTGGCCTTCGCGGTGTGAGACTTGGCCTCCTCTACAACAATCCTCCACTAGCTCCTGTCCCTGGGCATCTCTCTCCTTTTATATATAATTGAATTAATTGCAACCTCAGTAAATATATAAATATACCAGTACAAAATAGGAGGAAGTTGATATCCATGATCAATACCGTCATATCGTAGTGGAATTTAAAGTTATCAATGCAACTAAATCAACTTTCGACATATTACTTCAGTTCAAATATGCTTCTGATGCGGTCGTAATAATATATCACTAATCATAAACATTTTCATCAATTTCTTGGTATGTTGTAATCTAATGTGGTTATATTAAATTTTCCTCCAATGTAAGCCCAATCGCTCATTTCTATCGAAGAAACTGAAAATTAAGATATTTTTTATTTAAAAAAAATACAGGTAATTGATTATTACTATCAGTTCCTCAAATAACAGAATTATCAATCACAATTAGGATAGAGACTGCAACGACGTTACACCAAAAGATATGCCTTTCTTGTGAGAAATATATATTTTTAAGAAACTGCGATAAATTAATTAATGCAATGGATTAATTTATCACATTGAGCAAATATTGTAAAGATTATTATTATATTAGTTAGTTAGTTAGTTATTCTAAAGAAAAAAAAATAATGTTGTTTTTTGAAATTTCATTTTTGAAGTTCATTGTAAACAATGAAAATTTAAAAAAAATATTCAGTTACAATCCACTTATGTCAGTTTATCATCAAAAGTGGATTTTTACTTAATATACATTGTAAAATATTTTTTTATTTTATTTTCATTATTCTAAAGAAATACTTGGACCAGTATAGAATCGAACAAAGTATTCTCATCAGGCGTCAATGTGTATGGCACAAATTATTCTATATTTTTTAAAATATTTTTTTGATATTTGACAGCTCTCAGGTCAGATCGGCCCCACATTTAATTCAACATTACGGCCTGGTAAACAGTGATTTCGAGACGACATTGATATTTTATTCTATGATTCTACAAGATTAAAATACAGTATTCTATGATATCCTGTTTTCAACATCCTCTTATCCTCTTCGGGCGCTCCGAGTAACAGGTCCTTTATCTGCCGGTCGTCTTCGTTCTGCGCATTTTCTCACCCGGTTGCGGGGCAGCTTCATTTTCGACATGCCGTCAAACGCAGGAAATGGATATAAGTAAGACTTTTGCCTTTTTTGACAACCATTTGTTATAATTCTACTTTGGAAATAACTTTTTTGGCGTAGTTTTCGTCCAGACAAGCGGGTGCCTCAGACATGTTATTATATTTGCGGTACCAAATTATACAATATGTTTAGAGTAATATTTGCCAAACCTAATCATTTATATCTCCGATTGATCATTACTTTAATAACAATGCTTTTCAAGCCTATTTTCTTTCCACACAACATGTATAAATTCAAATAAAATCAAAAACTGTTATCCTTTAACATCGTCTGTCGGCCATTGGATTTCGAAGATGTCTGCAGACATGAGAAAATCGATAGCTACCTTTTTTCATTAGTCTACATGAACCGAAATATGACTCTCTTTTGTTCGTTCGCCTATCTACTTCGCAATCATGCGGATTATTAGTTTTTCATATTTTTTTAGTGGGAGTTTTTAGTTTTATGTTCTAATTAATATATATTTAAGGACTCTGCTTTATTAAGTATGGAGGACATCAATGTCTGCCTTAGACTTACGGTACCAAATTACAATATGTATAGAGAAATATTTGCCAAATCCAATAATTTATATCTCAGATTGCTTTTTAAACCTATTTTATTTCCATACACCATATATAAATTCAAATAAGATCACAAGCTGTTATCCTTTAACATCGTCTGTCGGCCATTGGATTTCAAAGGTGTCTGCAGACATGAGAAAATCGATAGCTACCATTTTCCATTAGTCTATCTGAACCGAAATATGATTCTTTTGTTGGTTTGTCTATCTACATTGCAATCATGCGGATTATTACATTTTAATATTCTTTTAGTGGAGTTTTTAGTTTTATGTTATAATTAATACATATTTAAGGACTCTGCTTTATATAAATATGGAGAACATCCATGTCTGTCTGGGTCCATCTTTGTTTTTTGGGCGTGCTGAAGTTTAGCTTTTAGCTTTTATCAAACAAAGACGTATTGGATACAAACAAAATGTTTTTTATTCGTTTAATTTGCGCAATTCATTTGTTGTTTATTGAACATAATCTCCATATTGTAGAATAACTATTGACTAAAACATCTGTTTTCTAGAATTATTACTTAAAATATTTTATAGAAATGAGATTTGATCCAAGAAAACAGAGTTTGCAAAAATATTAAATATCACAAAACTCACTTGCATTTAGTGATGTTTTTTTAATTTTTATTTACATTTTTTTTGTTTTTTTTTGTTTTAGCTAAGACATTAACCCTTACAACTCTGTGGGCCAGACATTGTGGCCCACAGAGTTCTAGCTGGCAGCTCTGTGGGCCACACGTTGTGGCCGAGCGCGGGTATAAGTTTACTCGACGATTTCTCTAGTACGCAAATACATTTTTTTATTTTTTTTTTGCCACAAATACACTTAAACAACATAAGATTCTAGATATACTAACATTTCTTCGTTTAAATTTACCATTAAATGGATATACTCGTTTAAAAAAAGATGCATCATTTTAGCTGATTAAACATTTGTCAGATAGTAATGTTTTTTGGGACGGTCTGTCGCTACCCTGCATTTATGAGGGTTTCTGCAAGGCCACACCCACTTGTTGTGACTATTTTTTTTATAGTTTTGTGGAATTATCATATTTCTTAATTTTGCGATATTGAAAGTAATAGAAAAAGCAATGTACACATTTCTAAATAACTACCTAACCACCATGCAGACCAGACTAGCTTATTTCTTGTCTTGAATATAATTTCCCAGGCATTTTAACTAAAATGTCATATATTAATGTTGTCAATTAAAATTTCTTAGTAGAAGTTCATTGTAAATACGAAAACACAATAATAACTAACTAACCATCACGCCGTCTCCCCGAAAGGGTAGGCAGAAAGAATGGACTGTCACACTTTTACTGATGTGGCACTCCATCCTTCTCTTTTCGCCCCGCGGGAGACGCGGTGTGATGGGTTGCGAACCTCATCGCCACAGTAATATGTGATATATAAATTTTCTTATATTGTATATTTAGTTAACATAAATCCACAGTTCTCAATCCAATATGTTTTACGAAAACGTATTTCAAATAAATACACAATGTGCTGGGTAACCAACATTCTTTATTTAAATTGCCGGAAAGTTCGATTTTTTCTTGGAATTAATTATCCACCATTTTAGCTGATAGAATAAATGACATATTTTATTATTATTGGCACAGTCAGAATCAACACAATATGCTGGCTAAACCAACATTCTTTATTTCAATTGCCGGTTAGTTAATTGTTTTATTAATATTATTGGGACAGTTAGTTGTTGTCCTGCACTTGTGACGGTTCTCCGAGTCTACTTATACATTTTGCGACTATATATTTTTTCTTTTGATTATCTTACTTAATTTTGCGATATTTCGCTCAGTAGTTGACAAAAATAGAAATAGTAATTATCGTATTTATAATTATAGTGAACTAACTGCAATGGAAAACAACGAAAATTTTACTTCAAAGTTCAGTAATAATAACGAATGTGATTTTATCGATAACAGTGATGATGACGACCTTTTTACATTTGATAATATTAATTGCAGTGACAGCGATAAAAGTGATAGTTTTTTTGTGGACATGGACGTCGGTGATAATTCAAGTATTACCGATAGTGGAAGTGATATTATACCGACCAAAAAAAGGAGATTTATATATTGAAGCGAAGACAGTGATGATGAAAATATTAAAGAACTGATTCCGCAACAACCTTCAACATCCATCAATCCTACGTCAGTAGGATTTTCTAATTCAGAAAAAGTTAGCATTTAATGTCTAGTAATACATCAGAAAGACAAATAAAATGTTCTATTGGAAATAGAACAGTTGGACCGAATACCCCCACAAACTGTTCGGAGCCTATCGATTACTTTACGCTATTTTTTTTACAAATATACTCATTAGTAAAATCCTCGATGAAACAATTAAATTTGTAAATTCCAAAATAAGAAAAAATAACGCAAGAAAAAGTTCCTCGGTCGTCCTCGGCTTATTTTCCTACTCACGCTCGTGTACAACTTTTTAACCATTCTACTCTCATCCATTCGTTCCATATGTCCAAACCATATCAGGGATCCTTTTTTAATTTTATTCATGATGCAGTCATCTGCCTTACATTTCTTTCCGGTTAGTTAATTTTTTTATTAATATTATGGGGACAGTAAGTTGTTGTCCTACACTTGTGACAAGACTCAATTTTTTAAATACCGTGTAGAATGTTTGCAAAGCATATCACCTATTTTATGACTTGTGGGCTGTTCTTGCTTTTGTTTCCTGACCGAGGGACGAATTTGTCAATAAACTAACCAATGCAAAACAATAAACGACATACTATCTTTAAGGCTCTAGCCAATTAAATGTTTACAATTCCAGGTAGTCGTTAGTCAGCCGAGACCCTTTAGACGAAGGCGTTAATCTGTTGCTACGCTGTACAAGATTATTAGAAAGCAACTTCTTCAAGAATTTACATCTAAATATTAGTATATATTACCTATATAATACACAATTATTGAGATGCAATATAATAAATTATCAAAATAAAATATATTGAAGAGTCACTAATTATTTTCTGTTACTTAACGTGTGATTTAGCAAGCATATTTTGAGAAATTTACCAAAAATTTAATGGTCATACTAATTATCGAACAGGTTGTCCCAAAAATAGCAGACCAATATTATTATTTTTAATTAAAAATATACGTTTTGTTTTCCATTAAAAAGTGTACTTAATCCAAGCACGTGGAAGTTTATCACTTGTTTAACTAATTTTAATTTTTTATTTAAAAAAAACGTAAAAAAAAAAATTCAGAGTAGCTGGTCAGTCCTGAGAAAAAATGGCCAGAGTGCAAAAGGTTAAACTTGTGGTGCGTTGGTTACATATGCAATATATTCCATATTTAAATTTACCTTATAAACCTTTTTACTTTCGTTTCTTGACCCTTATGTATGTAAAAGAAGAATGAAAGTAGAATAAATGCAGTAGAAATATGATCTCTTAGACAAATGCGCAATAAATGCAGTAGAAATATGATCTCTTAGACAAATGCGCAATAAATCTGTTTATGATAGTGTCAAATGGAAATATATGAATGTGAGTGTGAATAATGTAAAGATCACTAACACATTGATCGCCGTGTCGGCCACCGGTGGTTGACACGGCATACCTAACTTCAGAGTGTCATTCTGTCCGTCGGCCACGCCCTCTGTATTAAACTACTATTCAACTTGGCTGACATGGCCCTTTTCTATCTTACTACCATGTGGCCTTAGGATGTCTTCATGGTTCTAAAAGATATACTCATGAATGGGATAGGTACGTTAGAATGAAACACATGCATGATGTTTATATATAAAGTGCTTTTATTGACTTATAAAAATTAACACTATTAGTATGATAAAAAATAAAAATCTAAAGAAAGTTAAAGGTAGAAAATTAACTTTGTCAAAAATTAAAATCAATGTATTTTATTGAAACATTTTATACAATAATGTGGTTGAGTTGGACATCTTTTTCTTCTTCTTTTTGTCCTGTCACACCTCCGTGGTGCATAGGGCCTCAAGGAATCTTCTCCACCCGACTCTATCGCATGCCTGATGCTTAACATCGTCCCAAGTGAGACCTGCTGCCTTAACCTCGTCCTGCAGGGTTCTTCTCCAGGTGGCTCTAGGTCTGCCTCGCTTTCTCTTTCCCCCATAGGGGACCAGTCTAGTGCGCCCTGAGCGATGCAGGCTGGGTTCCGTCTCAGAGTGTGACCGATCCACTGCCACTTGCGCCTAGCGACTTGTTCTCTAATTGGCTTTTCGCCTGCCATGGTCCAGAGAACGGCATTTGACACTGTTTGGGGCCAAGTTGGACATACATGACAATATGTTTTCACTCTAATGGTTTTATTCTTGGCATATTTTCTGCCATATTCTTTTACATTTTCGCTATAACATCCTTTGCAACATTTTTTTATCGTTCGAGATAAACGTTCTTTGATTTTCAATTCGTGTTTTTCTCGTCTTGTCTTTGAAATAGGCGTTGTTTCGTTTTCATTATTCTTGTTGCATAGATAATGGAACATTTGCTTTCCTGAATGATACCACGGAAAGTTTTTTATTGGATACTTTATAGAATATCAGTGCATTTACCATCTTCTTCAGCCGTCTCTCCACTGCTGGATGTAGGCCTCTTCTAATTTCTTCCATTTTTCTCTTACCATCGCGGTGTTTAAAATCAATTCAATCCCAAGCTTTTTGTACCAGCAGTCATTTGATCTGATAGATCAATTGCGCCTTTTGTTTTATTATAATCGACCACTATTTGTGGCTTATCATTTTCTTGGCCTCTCTTGTTGGTTGTCTTTACAAATTTTACCGAATGTTTGGTGGACAGCAAAAACACTTCACATTTATCCTTCTACTTCATAACAATTATTCCTTTTTCATTTCGCATTTATCACATCTTTTGGTAGGTTTTTTCGAACTATACCAACCAAGTGCGTATCGTTTACTAGTAATTTTTCTGCCAACTCGATACTGGTATACCAATTGTCTGTAAATAAAATGTGTCCTTTATTGAACAGACTCTGACATAGCCCCATAACGGCATTTGTAGGTGTCGTATTCACTGTATCAAATTTTTTCCCAGCGTACACTTCTATTTATAGTGCGTAATTTGAAGACTTCTACACCATATTTATGTTGTTTTTTTTGCTTATTACTCATCAGGAGTGCAATATTGTGAAAAATTTGAATTGAGAGTGTTCAACAATTCTCTAATTTTGTTAAGACGGGCATTTTTATTAGCTTCTTCATTGTTCACAAAGTGAAGCATGCGCAGCAATATTTCGAATCTATTTCGACTAATCAACTTTCTGACAAAAGGTTGACCAAGCATCTCGTCTTTTGACAAGTAGTCAATAAGTTTTGGTAATTTTACTAGCCCCATGTATAAAAGCGCATTTCTATTTCATTTGTTGGTTTCCATCCACGTAAACGAGAATGAATTTGCAGGGTATTACATCTAAGTAATTGTTCATCACGTAAATTAGTAAAATATACAATACGTTCAAAGAGTTTGTCGGTAATAAATAGTTTATAAAATTCTTCGGGTTTTGAATTTTGCATAACTAACTAACTAACCATCACGCCATTTCTCCGGAGGGGTAGGCAGAGAGGATGGATCGCCACAATGCTCTGTCCTGGCATACCTCTCGGGCTTCCTCTACATTCATACATCGTACCGTGCACGCACGTCGATTATTCCGACTTCGAATGTGACCGCCTTTTAGTAATTGATTAATTTGGTCATGCCATGTTTTCCTCGGTCATCCTCGGCTTCTTTTTCCACTCACGCTGCTTGTGTACAACTTTTTAACCATTCTACTCTCATCCATTCGTTCCATATGTCCAAACCATCTCAGGGATCCTTTTTTAATTTTATCCATGATGCAGTCATCTGCCTTACATTTCTTTGTTACTTCATCTTTCGGTATTCTATCATTCAACGTTTTCCCGCACATTCTTCTTAGTGATCTCATTTCTACGGCGTTTATACTGCTTTCATCCTTCTTTTGCCAGCTCCAAGCTTCACTTCCATACATGAGGGTTGGCACTAGAACTCCATTGTGTACTGCCATCTTTGCTTCTGTGGATATATTTCTATTTGCAGTAATGACTTTGAGTGCGCCATTTATTTTATTCCCAGCACCAACCCTTCTTTCGATGTCTTTCTCCATTTTTCCATCTCTTGTAAATATGGTTTCCAGATACGTAAATTTGGTAACTTGCTCCAATTTCTCGCCCATCGCACTTATATCACAAATCGTCGTACATTCTTCTTTCTCGAAAAACATCACTTTAGATTTAGACACATTCATCACCAAGTCACTCTTTTTGCATGCCTCATACATCCTTGACACTAAGGCTGCGGCCACACCGAAGTGCCTAGGTCGGTGGCTAGGGGGACGCCTGGCGAACCAACGTATGGCGTACTATGGGACCTGCCACACTATAAGGCTCGCGCAAGCGGGCGATCACAAGCCGCCTGCTTTCCGAAACGCTTGCCGAGCTTTATGGTACCAATCACAATCATCTATGCAATTATCTACTTCGTGCTCTTGTCATCGACTGATTTTCGGGATTACACATATCGTCCGCAGTTTAAAAGCGATAATAATTTCCAAATTTTGTATTTTTTTTTGTATACATTGTTTTTATTTCCAGGTTTTGTAAAATTATCAAAATTAAAATAATATACAGTCAATACATTTGTTTCAATTAACCTCAATGTTACAACAAGTTGTTCCTCTGGTGTGTATCCTGTGTAACCGGAAATGTGTATCCTGCTTTTGCAGTGACTCCCTAACAGTAAATCGAATGTGTCCTGCTTCCTTTTTAAATACCTAAAAATGTTTTGATCACATTTGCGAAGTTCTTTATATAATAGTTGAAATTCTCCATTACTATTTCTTGACATATTTATTTCATGTACCCAGCATGTTCCAATTTGTGATTTTCGAAATTTTAAATTGATATATTCTGTTAAATTTAGCTTTTTATTACTTTAGTCAGTGGCATTCTTTGTCTCGAGCTAGTTTGCAATATACGTCAAAATTTGACAGTTCAGAAATCAAACGATATTTCATAGATAATTGGGGTTAGTACCATAAAAGAACACCGCGGCGCTAAAATCGCTGGGCGTTATAGTGTGGCAGGTCAAATTAAGCCGCCGACCTAGGCACTTCGGTGTGGCCAAGACTTGGAAATTTTCCCTACTGTCAGCGATTAACACAAATTTTGCATAGATGTTCTCAAATTGAAAGGTTTAATATCTGGAATTTCCGTATATGGAATTACACTCGGCTGATTCCCTTTCGCTTCTATCCATTTCGATGAGGTAGGGCTATTACCTGATGTGCCGGGCATAATCCCATCTTCACTTTCGGTATCAGATACAATACGACGACGTTTATGCAATCTTACTGGATGTAGGATATATGAATCATTACTTTCGATTGATGTCCTCCGTTTTCTGTACTGTTCTTCTATTTGCATCTATTTCTTGACTCGTATCAAAATCCTCAAACTCCATTTAGGGGTAATAATTTTCTGTAAAAAAGTATATATATATAAATAAATAATCATAAATAAATCAATATATATGTAAGAACTTCGGTTACAATTTTTTTTTTCGTTATTGTACTTACATTAAAATACTGCCAAAAATTATGGTGAGACGCTAAAACACCCGGATGCATCCTTCCTGTACGATGGTCATGCTTGCACTAATGGTGGGCGATCCGCTCACGAGTTAACTCAAAGAGCTGGCTCACTTCGGTGAGCGAGAGAGCGATGACTAAAAAAAAGAGTGGCAGCTCAGTGATCCACTGGCTGAATCAGAAGTTGCGAATAGATTAACATTCGGTTTTCATATAATTTTTCTAATTTCATTCCTTATAAATAAAAATGTGTCACGATTCCTTGAGACTCATTTTTATGAAATAAACGACGCAAAAACTAATGAGTCGTGTGTTATGAAAAAGAGTCGACTCGCTTTGCTGAGCGATCCGTTCAGCTCAGATCCCTGAGATGATTCATTTTGCCCACCCCTAGCTTGCACTGAGTGCGACAAGTTGCAACATGACTGACAGCGTGGCCGACACGGCGCCATATATCATATTTTACTACTAGTGCCGCGTCGGCCACCGGTGGCCGACACATAAAATCACACAATAAATCTCCTCAAAAATACCTTAAAACAAATTAAATAATTGTTTTTCTAAAACTAACTAACCATCACGCTGTCTCCCCGGACCGGAGGGGTAGGCAGAAAGAATGGACTGCCACACTTTTCTTTCCTGACATATTTCTCTCGCTTCCTCAACATTCATACATCGTGTCATGCACGTGCGTCGATCTCTGACTCCTCACATGGCCGATATTCAATATTTGATTTATTTGATCGTGCCACGTTTTCCTCGGTCTTCCTCTATTATTGGTTCCATTTACATCATTAACATATAATTTTTTTACCATTCTTTCTTCATTCATTCTTTCCATATGTCCAAACCATCTTAATGATCCTTTCATTATTTTTTTCATAACACCATCATTCGCCGCACCGCATTCACTTCTTATATTTTCATTCGACACTATCATACACAGAGTATCCACACATTCATCTAAGAGATCTCATTTCTTCTGCATTTATTCTACTTTCATCCTTCTTTTGCCAGTTCCATGCTTCGCTTCCATACATAAGGGTCGGTAGAAGGACACCATTGTGCACTGCCATTCTAGTTTTTTTTATAGGTTTTTGTTTGCGATGACAACTTTAAGTGCACCATTCACTTTGTTGCCTGCCCCAACCCTTCTTTCAATATCCTTCTCCACTTGCCCATCTCTTGTAAACATACTACCTAAATACACAAACTCAACTACTTGCTCCAAATTTTCACCATTCACGCTAATGTTGCAGACTGTCATGTTTTCTTCTTTTCAAAAATCATTACCTTGGACTTATTAACATTCATCATCAGATCATCATTTTCTACCTAATATTAAATTAAAAACATTTTTTGGACATTTTACGAAAATCGTATTGGCGATCAATGTGTTAAGATGCTTTGAACAGATGGAAAGAGTGAATGAAGATTAAAGGGTATAGAAAGTATATGTTGATGACGTAAACGAAACTAGAAATAAAGAACGAGCACTTAAGGCTAGGCGCTGACTGTGACTTTTTGTTACAGTAACTTTTTGTAACTGTCACGTTGTGTCACCGTGGATGCGCTCACTACTGGTGACAAAATGTTCATTTAAGCGATGGATTTCGAAGAGGTTGCAGTAATTTGCGCTCTTGAATTACGCAGAAGGAAAATTAAGCGAAAGAAACGCTACTGGGTACATCCCATATATAATGAACTATTATTAAAAGGAAAATTTTACACCCTGTATTCTGAATTACGTCAATATCCTCTTAAGTTTTTTAATTATTTTCGTATGTCAATGAACAGTTTCGACGACTTGTTAAAGTTGTTGCTGGAAATAATTGAATAGAAATCTCCTCCCACAATTTCCTTTTTAAATGAATATCCGAAAATTCCTTTAATTTTTTTGTATACAATGCTGGCCTTTTCTCAATCTTTTCTATTAACAACTCATTGTCAATATCATCTTCTCGCAGAGAAGCCGCCATCTTATGGACTGAAAAATTCGCAACACACGTCCGTTCGGTAGGCGCCTCCCGGCAGAGTGACAAAAAGTTTCTAGTGAGCGCACTCCCATACCAATGTACAGGCCGGGTGATAGTCACGTCACGCTAATGTCGCCGGCCGCTGGAACTTTTTGTTACCGTATTGTCACGTCGCCACAGTGAGCGCACTCTCATTTACCTCCATAGCACTTGACTCGGCGACAAAATGTTACTGTGACTTTTTGTAACAATCAGCGGGGGCTCTAAAAGGTGGCATGATCAAATATTAAATATTGGCCACGTGAGAAGTGAGATGTGTGTATGACACGTGTTAAGGAAGCGAGAGAAGTATGTCTGGAAAAAAAATTTAACCAACAGCCCCTTTGGGGGTGTTTTGGAGGTCGGGTGGGGCGTTTTAAATTTTTTAGCATTAAGGGAAATGATACTCAACCTTTTTTGACTTCGGGCCACATACATATATTTGTAAAGCTACGCGGGCCGCAACACTATACTGGTATGAAGAAAAAAATCATGAAAGATTTATTTATTTTTTGGAAAACAATTTGAGATTTAAAAAATTATAAACTAAAACAGAATAATAATAGTACATATCACTTATCATTATCAGCATACGGTTCCTTAAAAATTACAATAGTGAAAAAATTAAAACTCAAAAGTAACATGTATCAAGGCGTTTATTTCAAAATTAGTGTGAATTTGACATTGAGATAATTTTCAACAATTTTAGACAAATCGGGTTTATAATTGCTGCATGCTACCCTCAATACGTCATCACGGTGAGAATCAGTAAGTCGATTCCTGTATACGTTTTTTGCATCTGTCATTTTGGAATATGATGATTCACAAAGATATGTTGATGCAAACAACGTGAGGAGCAGGAAAGCACAATTTTTTACAGTCTTGTATTTTTAAGGAACTAATTTCCAAAAATGGATGTACTTCTTTCCCTCTCTTTTTTCTTCAAAAATAGCTTTCAGATTAGTATTGTTCATGTATCAAGATATACGAAGTATAGAATGCCAGATTTTTTAAATCATGTCCCTGATAATAAATGTGTTTAGGGCCGCACAAAAAAGCTTGGCGGGCTGCAGGTTGAGTATGGTTGATTTAGGGAGTTAGGTAGCTGCAGAAGTTCGAGTGAACATTGTGTCAATATAGAAAAATAAACTCATTCAAGAGCTATGCACAGCGATACACTTTTATACTTTGATTAGGAGCTTTGATTTTATAAGTTCTGTTAAAAAAACTACACTTTTTTTACACGCAAAAATTTTTACTTGGGCGTAATACTCAATATAATGTTCTTCATATTAAATAAAAGCTCATTCAAAAAGGTTCATTATATCACCTATGATTGTTTTGATATAGGACAAATTTTGTACCATACGAGGCTTTTTTTATATTTATAGTAGAAAATCCATTGCATAAAATACATACCTACTTAGAGAAATAAAACAGAACAGAAAAAGCACATTGGAGATATAATTAATTAGCAGAGCATTCGTCGCCTGCACAGCGCATCTAAGCTCTGTGACCTTTGCGGATGGACTCTGAGATCGACGCTTTTTTACCTCACTCTCACGCATTCATCTATCCACCAAGGTTCAATAAACTGAATCTCGGACAATAATTTGATGTCATGTCAATTTTGTACATCAAACCATCAAGAAGGGTTGCTAGAGAGAATCGATCGCCCCACCTCTCTAGCTTCCTCCACATTCTACAATAAGTCGTGCGCACATAGATTCTTCCGACTTTGCCGATTTTTAAAATTGGATTAATTGGTCATGCCATGTATTCCTCAGTCTTCCTCGACCCTGTTCTCCATTCACATAATTAAAATACACTCTCTTAACCATATTTCTCCATCAATGCCTTCCATATGTCCAAACCAACGCAGTGATCCTTTAATAATTTTGTTTATAATTATTTTTTCCCCCCTACATTCCTTCCTGTTGTCAGCATTTGAAATTCTGTCACATCATTTTTCCTCACATTTGTTTAAGGATTTCATCTCTATGCCATTTTATTCTGCTCTCATCCTTCTTTTGCCAGTTCCATGCTTAGCTTCCATATATAAGGGTTGGAGCCAGAATTCTATTGTTCACAATGTTAATGAAAATTAAAATGGCAATTTTCATTGATAAATTCTTGTTTCTAATAACTATTTTTAATGCTCCATTCACTTTGTTATTTGCACCATCTGCTGTGAACATGCTAACTAAATATACAAATTCAATTCCCCGCCCTCAGTTCTCCTCATTTCCACTTATGTTACAAACTCATTTTAAAAAACCATTACTATTGACTTTCTGATATTTACTATAAATTGGTTTGCCTTGCATTCTTTAGACATTCTCTACACCAAGACTTGTAATTCATCTGCACTATCTTACAACTTATGGACATCTCACTCATTTTAGCACCAGCATTTATTCCTTTCAGTTCTTTCATAAACTTGTCCATATACAGATTGAATAACGATGCAAAGATCACGCAGCCCTATTTAACACCCTCTGTGAAATCAAACCAGAGTGCGATGTCTCCATTTACCCTAACTTGCAGTGCTTCTTTCGTAGAGTCTTGTGTTGATGATACATCTGTGGAGCAAGTAATGAGTTTCAGATATTTGGGAGTAGAGATCTGCAGCCATAATGACCTTTATACTGAAGTTCGAGAACAAGTCGGCAAAGCCTCTGCCGTGTCAGGGTGTCTGAAGAATTTGGTCTGGAAGAACAAGCACATGCGTATCGACAGCAAGGTCAGAATTTATAAGACATGCGTGCGACCTATCATAACATTCGCTGTAAAGACGCGGGCCGACACTGCGATCCAAGGGTCTACTAAGAACATCTGAGATGAAGATCGTAAGATCATTTTTACATGAAAAACTTGCAAAGTAGAAGATATCGTTCGGTGGAGTAGATCCAAAAGAAGATATTGGAGGGACCATGTAGCCTGAATGGATAGTGATAGACTCGCATATACAGCCGCTTATGAAATCCCCTACGGACACCGCCTATTAGATAGAGGGACAGCTGCACCTCATCACATGAGACATGAGTTTTATGTCAGATCGTGAGATCTATTAAAAGAAGAAGTAGATATTTGTACTGCTCATTCTTGTAGTACCCTCAGTCACATCTCTGCCATACATATCCTTAAAATACTCTGTGGACAGCAAAGAGAAGTGCAGGACGACCGCAACTACGGTGGAACGATGACCTGAACAGACATGTTGGAATAACCTGGATGCAGTCTGCACAAGACAGTGACGGGGAAGCAAATGGAGGACGCCTTTGTCCAGAAGTGGACGGGAATAGGCTGAAGAAGAAGAAGAAGAAGATGACTCCTTACATCTTTCTTGTATAATTTTTAAATCAGTGAGCATTCTCTCTTCACTACCCAAAATTGGCTGCACAATCAATTTTAGGAGGGTTCTGGGCTTTTTTCATATTTTTTTTGGTCAATTTTGTATTTTGTTTACAGATAACATTCAAATCGCATACTAGTAATTTATTTGCAGTCTTCTTTTATGACTAAAAGAGTACGTACTATTATGGGTGCTGGTTTAAATCTTTTCAGAAACAAGCTCTATACAGCTCTGGAACCAGAATGGACAAAAGAAAACTTGGAGAGAATTTTGACCAACTATAATCCCATTCAAATATTTCGATCTACACCTCCGAAACATTATTGCATCGTTGAGTTTGAGAATGAGAGGTATGTGTGGTATAATGTTAATTAATCATTTTCACTTACAAGGAGGGTACGACTTGGGGGTTGGACTTTGTAGTATTATAGTACCCTCTTATGATCATTGATTCAAATATGAAAGGCAGCCAATTCTGAGGAAAAACCAAAATAAATTCTAGTTATTTTAATTTCCTATTAGTTATTTAAATAAAAAAAAGCAGTCATATTAGTTATGTGTAATATTCTGAGGTAATTAATTGTATTTAAAAAAAAAGATTACATGGGATTAATTATTCTTTGTATGTAAAATGATTAATTTGAAAAATAATAATAATATATGGTGTTGAGGCAAGGGCAGATACAGTCAGGACCCAAAAAGTTTTAAGGACTTCCGAGATGAATACAATGAGGATGATAGCAGGCAAGACACAGAAGTTGAGTGAGGAACGCCGGAATTAGAAAGATATGTGAGGCTGAGGATATTAGATGGAGTAGACTGCGAAGGAGGGACTGGTACGGTCATGTCCAAAGAATGGACACCACCAGATTCCCCTATATTGCACTACTCGTGGAAGACTTCCTAAAATATGGAAGGACAGCTGGGACACCACCTCGCAGGAGCAACCCTCTGGAGAACTTACCACATAGGCCTACAACAAGGAAAAAGTAGAATTTGAAAAAAAAATTCAATTGTCAGAATAAAGCTGACTGACCAGTGGATTAGGCAAGTTTATTACTGCTGCACTGCTAAATCCTTGAAAAATAACAATAAAATTTTGAATACATATCGCACCGTGAGTGTAAAACTGACGTAAGTGCAAATATACAGTTTGGAGATATGGGAGTTTAAAGACTTCGTATTGCTTGGAAAAACTGTTTTTTTTTTTAAATAAACCAATGATTTTCGGTTTAAAGTAATCTACCTATAAACCGAAAATTATTGGTTTATTTAAAAAAAAAAAACAGTTTTTCCAAGCAATATGAAGTCTTTAAACTCCCATATCTCCAAACTGTATATTTGCACTTACGTCGGTTTCACACTCACGGTGCGATATGAACTCTGATAAAAATAGTTTTTTTTCCCTCTAAATTGGCTGGTTATTGTGTTTTCTTATTTTACGTGAAGTACAAGCAAAGCTTGGAAGTTAACAGATGAAGGATAATAGTAGGATTGATGCCGTGGAAATGAGATATAATTTATGATAGAACATTGAATGAAGAAGTTGAAAAGAAACGTAAGGCAGATAAATGCGTCCTAAATTAAATATTATATATATGTATATATATGTAAGTAGTGTTAATGGAAAATAATCAAGGAAGACCAAGGAAAACATGGTATGATCAAATTCTTCAATTATTAAATATGGGTCATGTTTGAAGTGGGAACAATCCACAAACGTGCATGTCACACAGTGTATGATGTAGAAGAGGCGCGAGCCGCGTGTGGTGATTTATTCTCTCTGTTCACTCTGGAGAAACGTTGTGATGGTTAGTTAATCAGACTATCAATGACCCTCGGAGAGTACTATAATCCTACCAAGTTCTATCCCAAGTCCTGCCCTTATCATATTGGTTTAGCTAATTTATATTATGTTATAATAAAATTAAGTTTTCTAAATTACTTATCCTCCTAACTTATCCTCCATAAGATCCTCACCAACTAACAAAATATGATAACATTTCTTTAGTGTGGTATATAACATTATGTGTATACATTATGGTACATTTTTGATTTTGCTTATTGTTAGTTATTATGATTTAATTTTGTATGAAGCGTCAATGTAATAACATACTAATAATGTGAATGTTTCAATCACCCAGGGTTTGCCAGACCGTAATATCTGATCTGAATGACCAGCCTCCAATGAATTTAAATTTTACCTACTTTCGAGGCAAGAAACAATCTCATGTAAGTACACCAAATATCCTTATTATTGTTGAAACAAATTTTATTTTTTAACACTATATATTGTAATTTTTTTTTTAAACGTGTCGAGATAAAACAACTCTGAAGTGGAAAGAACAGTGTTTTGATTCATAAAATAATTGGCATTATGGAATTCCACAGTTTTAACACGCTTTAACTCTTACCACTCCAATGTGGAGTGTGACTGGACATGGTATTTCTTACACCAACTCCTATGTCAACCTAGATTCAACATTAAACGATACAATTTTTAAAACTAAATACTAATCAGTGGCGGTACTCCCATAGAAGCCCAGAAGCCCGGCTTGCATAAGAAATTTTGAGTCAATTTTGTCTTGCATTGTGGAAGTGGATCATCTAGAAAGTTCGCTCGATGTTTTTGATTCAAGCACGATAAGCCCTGACGCGGTGTCAATGACTTATAGCTGCAACCTTTTTTTTAAATGAGGTCGCTAATTCGTAAGGCTTACCGCGCACCAAACAGCCAGGTTGCGGCAGCCACAAATATTGAGCAGCCAGTTATAGCAACCAATGAGTACCTACATAAATAAAAATAATATTGTGTTTATTTTTCAAAACATTTATTATTTACTTCTTACTATATAATAATAATAACCAGAATAAATTTCTCCGAATCGAAAATCATTTTGCAAAACGTCACGGAGCACAAAATACGTCTGGCCGCTATAACAAGTGCGCGAGGACTGACGGCAGCCACATACAATCGCCTACTATTGTTCGCGCTAGTTCTGGCTGCTAGCAGCCAGCTGGTTGCCGTGTACTCAGACGCGTTCTACTGGCTGCCGCAACCAGAAAATCGTGGTTGCCTAGTGCGCGGGCTCCCTTACACTGCCATATGTCGGACTGGTTGCGGCAACTTGGCTGCTTAGTGCGCGGTAAGCCTAAGCTTTTCGGATGGGAACCGCCTGGAAATCACGTCGGGGTCACTACTTTAGGGTATACAGTTTGTGTGTGTTTTGGCATGACAATAGGAGTAATGTTAAAGGCACTTCTGTTCTGGGGGTGCGGATACGTAGCCGCCACAAATGCAACGCCCACATAGAGTAAAATAATTGAATTCCGCTGGTGTTTTAGCTGAAATGAAACAGAAGTGCAGGATGGGCTGATAATAGCTGATTATGTATGTTATATGGTCAACTCTCCTTAGTGCTTTATTGTTCCTGGGGGTTTTCTCATCGATGTTATTTTTTAATTCAATATATGAATATTTCAAGGCATCATCACAGAAATATAACAATAATTAACAAGGTTAACTGTTTTTGTAAATCTTAAAATACTCCATAACAAAAATTAAAGTAATTATTTTCAACGAGATATGCTAGTATGCGTCAATATGAATTATTTGATTACAGGAAACCAACAGGGATGTACCGGTAAACACTGCCCGTAAGAACATCGGCCATCAGAAATCGAATAGAAACGATCGGGCCGCAGAGTTCTCCGGTATGTCTCGCGTTTTCAACAACGCTAATAATGGAAAGGAGTTTACACCCAATGGCTTGGGGATTTCCTCTACGGTCAACGGCGATCACTCCCCTGAGATTCATGGCATCCTTTCTCGCCATGACATGGTTGCCGAAACCATTGAAAAAGCAGTATGCCAGAATATTGGTTTCTTCAAGCGCGATGTACGCTTCATGCGGGCATTTCAACAGTACTTAAAGGACCAATTGGACGTGATTGAGGTAAATATTATGTGGTGTCGCTCTACATACAAGTTTTATCTGCAGTGTTACGTATATATATTAGGGGTATTAATAAGTTCTCGCTATCCTTTTTCTTTAAATTTGAAATTTTATTTAAAAAAACTATCAAAGTATTGTCTATCGCTAGCTATTACTCTCTCCCATCTTTCAGGCAAGTTTGGAAATCTGCATTGGAAGAATGATGCGTCTTTTGATTTAATCCAGTCATCGACCCATTTTTTGGTATTGTCATTAGAAAAGAATGTTGGATCAGCCAAGTCGCATGCCATCGATCGAAACAAGCGGTAGTCGTAAGGAGCAATGTCTGGTGAATAAGGCGGGTGGGGTAGAATTTCCTAAACTCTTGCAACATGGGGTCAGATATTGTCACGCTGTGTCTGTTGGCGTATTGTGGTCTTTTAGTATTCGATGCTCAGCACAAACGCATCAATTGCAGTCTATAACGATCTCCTGTAATGGTTTCATTGGGTTTGAGTAGCTCATCGTACACCACGCACCAACAAATTACAATTTCAATAAGGAAAACAGCGAGAACTTATTTGTATCCCCAATATGATGACTGTTAAACGTGGTACAATCAAATTAATCCGGATTCGAAGAGGATTAGGAGAAATCGACGTGGGTGCATGACACAGTGTATGAATGAAGAGGAAGCGGGAGAATTATGCCAGGATCGAACAGTATGGTGGTCCATTCTTTCTGCCTACCCCTTGGACAGACGGCACGATGGTTAGTTAGTAATACAGTGGAACCTCATAATGAGACTAATTCGTTCCAGAATCTTACTCGTAACACTCATAAAGCAAAACAATTTTTCCCATATAATTTAATGTAAAATGGATGTGTTCCGTACCGAAAAAATACAAATTTTTATTATTATTTTTAACTAACTAACCATCACGCCGTCTCCCCGGAGGGGTAGGCAGAAAGAATGGAACGCCACACTGTTCTGTCCTGACATACTTCTCTCGCTTCCTCTACATTCATACATCTTGTCATGCACGCACGTCGATTTCTCCGACTCCTCACGTGACCGACATTCAATATTTGATTGATTTGATCGTGCCACGTTTTCCTCGGCCTTCCTCTATTTCTAGCTCCGTTCACGCCGTTTACATATACCTTCTTTACCATTCTGTCTTCACTCATTCTTTCCATGTGTCCAAACCATCTTAATGACCCTTTCCTTATTTTGTTCATAACACTTTCATTCGCACCACATTCACTTCTTATACTTGCATTTGTCACTCTATCATATACAGATTTGCCACACATTCGTCTTAGAGATCTCATTTCTACTGCATTTATTCTACTTTCATCCTTCTTTTGCCAGTTCCATGCTTCACTTCCATACATAAGGGTCGGCACAAGAACACCATTGTGCACTGCCATCTTAGCTTTTTTGGATAGACTTTTGTTTGCGATGACAACTTTAAGTGCACCATTTATTCTGTTGCCTGCCCCAACCCTTCTTTCAATATCCTTCTCCACCCTCCCATCCTTTGTAAACATACTTCCTAAATAAACAAATTCATCCACTTGTTCCAGATCTTCACCGTTTACAATAATGTTGCAGACTGTCATGCTTCCTTCTTTTTCGAAAATCATTACCTTGGACTTATTCACATTCATCATCAAATCGTATCGCTTATTATTTTTAACGTTTATTCAAATAAAATTTCTTATAAATTGTTACGCAGTGTTACAACCTATATTTCTCCGGCCAATAATATTGTTTGTCATAATTTATGACAAATAATATATTTTTATTAGAAAGCTGTCTACAGACATTTGTTTTTGCTTATGTTTCAAAATTTGGTGAAAATGTGTGACAGTATTATTATAATGCAACAGTATCCCGTGCTCCCAGCATTTCTCTTATTGCGTCAGAAGATTGTTGCTCCTCCACTAACAGACTCCTTCTTTATAACTTCTTGCTGTGAAACACAATGCAACTCCATAAGCTCTTCGGTGGTCAGCTCTTGACACTTCCACAAGATGGGACTTTCCCTTTCTGCGTCACTTGTTATGTGAAATGTTGCTCGTTACGAGAGGTTCCACTGTATTTCGATTTTTTATGAAATATTGTTTGTAGAATTAATTGTGTGTGTTGAATTAGTTCAGTAGAGAAGAGTGGGCATGGAATCTTTGTGAAAATATACTAATGTACTTGAATCATATTTTGGTTTCAGAAATGTGCTCCGGCTAATCGAGGCATTTTAAGAATGGTGTGTGAATTTTCTGAAGAGGACTTTGCTGCAGGTAATTATGGTAGTCATATTGACTTATTGTAACGGAATCTCCTCACACATCTCCGATTCTTTCATTCTTGCCTATCTGGACATGAGTCGTAGTTGCTTTGATATGAAATATTAAAAGTTTTTCACGCAGACTTTCTAATCTTTTTTTTCAAATGGCATTTAGAGAATATAACCCTACTTTATATTCCTGATGTATATCATTGAGAATGACAAGTCAGATATTTCTGCAAAAGGATATAGTTCTATTTTTTAATAATTTTTCATTATTTACAATGAACTTTTACCAATTTGGTAGATATAGCCATAAAACTACCGAAAATGATTGTTTCAGGGACCATTCATTTTGTTATTTCAAGTTTGTTAATAAAATAGATAATAAATAATTAATTCGAATGAAAACGTCAGTTTTCTACAAGTTTTATTATATTGTATGGGAATGACATGTTTCGCCCTTCTAAGGCATTATCAAATGTCTGCTGATAATGCCTTAGAAGGGCAAAACATGTCATTCCCATAAAATATAATAAAACTTCTAGAAAGCCGACATTTTCATTCGTATTAATTATTTAATATGGAGGTTTATATCATTGTTCAAGAAACAATAAATAGATTATTAAATATTTATGAAAATATATGTCTGGAAGTTTTATTATATTTTATCGAAGTAACCTGTTTCGCCTTGCTAGGGCATTATCCAATGGAGTGAATGCCATAGCATGTGAAGAATGTCACTCCATAAAATAATAAAAGCATGTAAAACAGACGTTTTCATCTATATTTAATATGGAGTTTTGCATCATTATCGAAGAAACAATTATAAAATATATTATAATTATTAAATTTCTAAAAGTATTTCAAATAATCTTTTCTTGGGGTTATAAGTGTGCTGAATTCTACATCAACGGAGGGCGTGCTCGACCATAAACCTACTTAAGTCATTGTATTTTCCTGTATTTCTCCCCGTGTATCTGAGAAGAATGCTCTACTTGTGTGGCTTAAAATATCTTGTTTGTTTCAGCATCCCGAAACTCCCTTAAATTCATTTATACGTAAGTTTATTTCTTCATAATAAGTGAAATATCTTTTTCTTCTGAATAACACGACCTTCGTGGCAAAGTGGTTAGAGCTCTGACTTCCATACCGAAGGTCCCGGGTTCGATTCCCGGCTATGGCAATGTGATTGTCGTATTGCCTTTGGTGTGGTGTAGAATTCACGTGACAATAAAATGGGGATAGATTGGCTACCTATCACATGTCATGTGAATCATCAATATAATAGCTAAAAATAATGTGTATACAGTAATTGGGTTTAAGTGACCTGTTGTATACAAGAAAAAAAAAAGTCATTTCTAAAATGAATAAATATGAATTAGTTTACAAGTAGGTTGTGAACCACACATTTTCAGTGCTTAATTTAAATATGATTTTCATTTAGGAATTCCATTTTGAAGACTATCAAAAACGGGCAGAAGTTGAGTCTCTTGGTAATCTCCACGAAGACTGAAACCAAGTCTCTTTGCCTCATAAACTCCGAGTTCTATCGCCCGTCCCTCGCGGGGCTAACCAACGCGTGCCAGAAGCTCCTTCCCGGAGAGATCCTCCCGAATGCCCTGATGGCCGTGAGGAAGATCAAAGACAGCACGTGGCACCGTGCAGTCCCGTACCAAAGCTCCTGGTGTTTGCTCGACGAGGCCAAAATGATCCCCAATACTGGTGCTGACCATGTGGTAGTTTGCCCGCTCGAATTCGCAAACATCAAGTTCTTCTCCTTCGAAATGGCTACAACCAAGAAGGTTTTGGTAAGTCCATCGTTATATTATATTAATTAATGTTTACGGCAATATTAAAATTGATATAACATAAAAAAAATAAAACTATAGATGATATGCAATTAGTGTTTGAAGCTTTTTATATTATTTAAATACAGTAAAAGTCTATTAATTTGAAATTCAAGGGACCAGATTTCCCAAAAAAAAATCGAATTATGAATTACGTGATCACTAAAAAAAATGTTTTTAGCCAATTGCCGACGGCTTGGAACATCGCAGCCATTTTTTTTGTTGTGTCAAAATAATAATTATAACGTCAAGTGTTCATATAATGCCACTCTTAAATCACTCTATTGTGCCTTAGTTCGCCCTCACTTGAAATATGCATCAGTAGTCTGGTCTCCATACTATGAAATTCACATTTCCAATATTGAGTCCGTACAGCATCGTTTTCTTAGGAAAATTGGTCGAATGCTAAGACTTGATAGAGAAGAATATTCCTACTCCGACCTGGAAAGACGAGTATATATTTCACCACTAGGTAATCGCAGAAGTAATAATGACTTAATCTCCTTTTTCAAAATTATAAACTCACACTTTGATGCACCCTGTCTTCTCGAAAGTATAAAATTCAATATACCATCCCGAACTTAAAGAAATTTTAAACTTTTCCATGAAAATCTACATAAAACCAACTATGGATATAATGCACCTATACCGAGAATGACTAGACTGGCAAATTCTTGGCATGACTTAGATTTTTTTGGAATAAATTTAAATTCCTTTATTTCTACACTTAAAAAGTATCGACCTCTACCAAACCCTTAATTTTTTTATTTTTAAACCAGTTTAAGTTCAATAGCTAATTGTCAGCCATGTTCACATTGTTAATCTAATGTACATTATGTATTAGTATTAATGTACGTGATTTTTCAAACCTTCTGTTTCTATGTTGATTTGAATAAGTTCTTTGTTATCTTTTTGTAGTTCTTAAATAATCTATATATATTAGGTCCTTACATTAGGCCGTACTGGCAATTTTGATCTCAAATATCTTCTCTTTGGTTAGGAATTCCAAATTCAAATTTATACAGCTATTTACTCAAGTATTTGTGTTTCGAAAATTATAATTCATTTGTTTTTTCCTCAATTGTTTTTTTTCTTTGCGTCACTCAGTTTACAAAATGTAAAACTTGAAATATCGCGTTATTTACGAGTACGAGTTCCACCGTGGCACCAGTGCTGCAGAAACGGCTCGAAGGATTAATGATGTGTATGGCGACGGTGCCGCAAAAGAAAACACAGTGCGTTTTTGGTTCCAACGTTTTCGTTCTGGAAATTTCGACCTGCAGAACAAGCCCCGTGGACGGCCGGAGACCAAAGTTGATAATGAAGAATTGAAGGCTATTGTGGAAGCGGATCCATCGCAAACCACGTCCGAGTTAGCTGCAGGCTGCGGTGTTAGTGATAAAACTGTTTTAATCCACTTGAAGCAAATTGGGAAGGTGAAAAAGCTTGAAAGGTGGGTACCTCACGAATTGAGTGAAGCAAATCAACAAACGCGCGTTGACTGCTGCGTTGCATTACTTAACCGGCACAATAATCAAGGGATTTTGAATCGAATGAACCTGTGATGAAAAGTGGATCCTGTATGATAATCGGAAGCGCTCATCGCAATGGCTGAACCCTGCCGAACCAGCCAAACCATGCCCCAAGCGAAAATTGACTCCAAAAAAGTTACTTGTGAGCGTTTGGTGGACTAGTGCTGGTGTCGTTCACTACAGCTTTCTTAAATCTGGCCAGACGATTACGGCAGATGTCTATTGTCAGCAACTGCAAACCATGATGGAAAAGCTAGCTGCTAAACAACCGAGGCTGGTTAATCGCTCTAGGCCACTGCTGCTTCATGATAACGCTAGACCACACACTGCACAACAGACGGCTACCAAATTAGAAGAGCTTCAATTGGAATGTCTAAGACATCCACCGTACTCTCCGGACCTTGCCCCAACAGATTACTATTTTTTTCGAAATTTGGATAACTTCTTGCAAGGGAAAAAATTCAACTCCGATGGGGCAGTCCAAACCGACTTCAAAGATTTTATTGATTCCCGTCCGAATGTTTTTTTTAGTAAAGGGATCGATGAACTACCTATGAGATGGCAAAAGTGCATAGATAGCAATGGTACATACTTTGATTAAATAAATATATTATATTTAAAAAAAATCAATTTTATGTTCCTCCCATACAAAACGTCAATTTCATATGTAAGGACCTAATATTTACCTGTAGTCTTAATTTTACAATTGTACTTCTCCCATTAATAATCTTATACCTGTATTCGTAATTTTAACTATGTCCTTTCTTTATTATTCAACATACCTGTATTCTCATTTATAATAGTGTCCTTTCATCAAAAACCTTTTACAATACTTACCTGTATTATTAACCCCTAGGGTACGACCAACTGCACTGGTAGTGCGAGAAAAATTTGCCTTCGCAACCGTAGTGTGAATATTATTCACTTTTGTCCTCGTGTATTTCGTTAATTTGACAGTAAAAATCTACAAAAAAAGGATCATATCCTAAAGTAAAGGTTTAACTACAATACCCTTTTATCAGAAATTCTTTTTTACTAACAGATGAATTTAAATTTTTCTTTGTGACACGTATCTATTCGTAAGTTAGAGTACGCTGCGGCCATATTTCTAATTTTGTTTATGTTCATAAACCAAGTGAAATTAATGACATTTAGTTGTTACACATCATTTTGGGTTTTTGGGAACTTTTATTCATAATTATTTTATTTTTGAGCCTTAAAAATGAATGAGGAAAATATTGAAAACTTTTTGCTAGATTTCAATACAGATTTATCCATTAGTGATAAAGAAGATTATATTCCAGAAAATTTGGAGGATGAACGGTCAGAAAACAGTGACAGGGAAAAATACAATTTTCAAATATTGGAAGAATATCCCCTCAATTAAATAAATTTCACAAATTTTTCGCCCACTTGGGTAAACGGTAGTAACTTCCAACCAGATGTACATGATATACTTAGGAAATTGAAAATAACTTTGTTTAATCCACTAATTATTAATAACAATATTAAAAAAAAACAGGAGGATACCTCCATCTTCAGGTGTAAAAATATAATAATTCAATAATTAATTCAAATATAAAAATTAACCCGGGCTATTTGTTATAAGTACTAATAATAATTTCGAAGTTCGATAAATGTGCAAAAATCAAAATTAAAATTATTTTAATAACATTGGAATGTAATTCACGCGAAAGAATGCATTAATACTTAATGAATTATAAATTGTTAATTAAAAACTTAGTTTTATGTATCACAACTGTATTTTTATAGTTGTGTTGTATTTGTATAGTTACGTTGTGTGTGGTGCACGCATACACAACGATGCGCACGCGCAAAGGAACACAACACCATCTACGGGCGTTACCGAAACTAACATTTACAACGCAACGTTCAAATTTAAGTCGTTCCATCAAATGTATGAGAAAACTAATTCACTGTTATTATTATTTACGTGTTTTTTTTCTCGATGTTTTAATAGTTTTTCTGTTATCCGGGACGGAGACAAATCCAGCAAATCAAAGATCTTCAAAATTGGTCCAGCCGTTCTTAAGTTATAAATGGTGTGACTAACACGACTTTGTTTTATATATATAGATTTACAACAAACTTTTACCAAGAACCTTAAAATGACAACTTGTATTCACCCGAATAAATCACGAAAATGAGCATGTTATTTGATTGCAGAAAGATGTCCCGTATATTGCGGAGGTGCAGACACTGGACATCGCTCAGGGGGTGATGAGTGTTGCGGTCACCAACGAAGACTACGGAATTTCCTTCCTAGGAGAACTCAAAGTTTGGATCCCTAAGAACAGTGAGTCAAATCTTTTGACCCAATCCACACGGATAATTAATTAAGATATGAGTATGAGATTGATATTTCATACATTAGCGGAAATATGGTGGTAACCAAATGGTGTATGTATTTGGTGAATAATTGTGTCTGTTTATACTACTTTCCACTTAATACATTGACAATACAAGTATTATCTCATTACTGTATACTAAATAAATTATCCATAAATGCAAACAAATGTCATAAGCTTTCACTGACGCGTAAAATGAACCCTCACAAACATGTGTACTCCATCAATGGTTCCATAATATCCGATTCAGACCGCGTGAGAGATCTTGGAGTCACAATCGACCCTAAACTCACTTTCGTTAGTCATATTGATGACATGGTGGACAAATCTCTCAGAACGTTGGGATTTATACTACGCACATGCAAACCTTTCCAAAATATCACTGCCCTTAAAGTATTATTTACAACCATGGTTCGCTCACGCCTTGAATATGTATCTCCCGTTTGGTCTCCTTATTATGCGGCACATATCCAACGCATTGAAAGAGTACAAAAAATGTTTATTAAACATATTAATTTTAAAATGTGCAAGTCATTCTCTGATTACAAATCTGCCCTAATTTTTCACTCCTTGGACTCTCTTGAAAATAGACGTACTCTTCATGATATGATGTTACTTCATAAAATAATTCATTTTAAAATTGACAATTCTGAACTTCTCAGCAAATTGTCACTCAATACCCCCATGTCTCGCACGAGACACACCGCGAACCAAGTTTTCCACCTTCCTGTTTATCGCACAAATTACGCTCTGAGCGCGGCACTGTATCGAATCTGTGATATCTACAACAAACATTTTGGAGGCATTGACGTCTTTCATTTGAGCGAGCGAAATTTTAAAAAAGTGATCGGAGCAACATTTCGGCGCGGATGTGACCACGATGTAACATGATATTATAATACTTGTATATTACTTTTTATTTTATTTTATCTTAATTTAATTTTTATTTCCAGTACTATAAGTATTTTAACTCTTAAATATTATGTATACCTTATTTTGTCTTAGTTTAACTTCAATGTTTCTCACTATCATTTGTTGATTGTTAACTATTATTTTTAATCTGTGGTAGCATGTAATTGGCCTTATTTTAATTATTCTGAATGTTTCTTTTATATATATATGTTATTGATATCGCTGTATGTTACCCTAAATAAATAAATAAATTATTAGTTTATTTAGCTTTTTGACACTTGAATTTTGAAAATAATTAAAAATATCTACAGTACACTCCGGGGTCGGGTTATCCGGGATGCGGATTATCCGGGACATTTGAGTCGTTGAAAAATATTTTTAAAAACAAATATTTCATAATAGTACTTATGCAAACAAATACTCAAATCTGTCACGAAGACATTGGGCGTTTAGTTCACATTTGTGCCACCGCCAACATACATTTGTGGCTCTATAGTCGTATCATAAAGTTTGGAGTTTGCAATAAAGCCCCCGCAGCATAGTACATACTCATAAAACATTGTCGTTAATTAAACATTTTTTCAATACGTCTTCTGGATGGTTGATGCGCTTTAACCCTCCCTTCCCTGTGATGGGTATCTTCTACATGTTGCTTCTAATAACCATCAATATCTCTATAAATATTAGGTGTATAACTTTGCTTCCGCCATTTTGCAATAGATGGCAGTAGCGGTAAGTGGTAGTTGGAATAAATAGATGTCATACAATAAGCTTAAGTATTTTTAAACATAACGCCATCGAAATATTAGTCGATTTGTGTCTGCATCATAAAGTTATTCCCGATTAAACATGTCAGCTTACGAGCCAAATTCTCGTCATTTGCGGGAGGTTTTAATTTTATGCTTTAATATGAAGAAATCTGCGGCTGAGGCTCATCGAATGCTCTCAAATACCTATGGTGAGGCCGCTATTAGTGAAAGAACGTGCCGAGAGTGGTTTCAACGCTTCAAGAACGGTGATTTTAACGTCGAAGACCAGCATGGCGGTGGAAGAGAGAAGGTTTTCGAAGATGCAGAATTGGAGGCATTACTTGATCAAGACTCGTGTCAAACGCAACAAGAATTGGCAGGATCATTGGGAGTGACGCAACCAGCCATTTCAAAACGCCTGAAAGTCATGGGAATGATTCAGAAACAAGGAAATTGGGTGCCGTACGAGTTGAAGCCGAGAGATGTTGAACGGCGTTTGTGTGTTTGTGAACAGCTGCTTGCAAGGCAAAGACGGAAGGGATTTCTGCATCGCATTTTGACTGGGGACGAGAAATGGGTTCATTACGATAATCCCAAGCGCAGAAAATCATGGGGATATCCCGGCCATGCTTCCACGTCGACGGCCAAACCGAATATTCACGGTTCCAAGGTTATGATCAGTATTTGGTGGGACCAGCTCGGCGTAGTGTATTATGAGTTGTTAAAACCGACTGAAACAATCACAGGCGATCGTTATCGAACGCAATTAATGCGTTTGAGCCGAGCATTGAAAGACAAACGGCCGCAATACAACGAGAGACATGATAAAGTGATTTTACAGCATGACAATGCTCGACCCCATGTTGCGAAAGTGGTTGCTCCCTCGGACTATCACTTGTTTCGATCAATGGCACACGGCCTAGCTGACCAGCACTTCCGGTCTTATGAAGAAGTAAAAAATTGGATCGATTCGTGGATCGCTTCAAAAGATGACCAGTTTTTTCAACGCGGGATTCGTATGCTGCCCAAAAGATGTTAGAAAGTAGTGGCCAGCGATGGACAATACTTTGAATCATAAATGTATAACCAGTTTTTTACGATAAAGCCTCGAATTTCGGAAAAAACGGCGGAAGCAAAGTTATACATCTAATATAATAAATACAAGATTAAGATTTTAGGTATTCCTCCATAATATATTTACGCATTGATTAAAAAAATAATATTAATAATAATTAGAATTTATCCGGTACATCTGAGGTATTTTGTGAAAATTGGAAATGAAATTCGTAGCGCTGAGCGCGCGACACTATTCGCATCTCACTCTTGCGTACTTCACTGTGGAAGCGCGAGGAGCTCAATGTTCTCACTGCCCGGCAGTAGCTTTCGGGCTTGCAACCAGAGTGTAACTATGTCCGTTCCGTGAGCGTTTCCAGATGTTTTTAGCAAATAAACCTCAATTATTTTAATTTTTGACTTCAATTATAATTTATTAAGGGGATTAGGAATGTTCTTATTTTTCCGATTTAAAATCGCTAATTTTTGATTGGGTACTGATTACCCAACACAGGAACGCGCGTTTTTATTTTAGCACCGTAAGGGAAAGGTTAAACAGAGACACGGCATCCAAAACATTTGTATTCATGGTGAAAAATAAAGGAAGCCATTCAAAAAATGTGATGCTGCCAACATGTGCGTCTTACTAAGCGCGTAGGTATACGCAAATGCATATAGCGCAGTTTTAATTTCTCTTTGTTTACATTTTTTTTTCGTGTTTTCGGATTAACCGGGAAATCGATTATACGGGATCTTTTTTAACCATCTATCCCGGAAAATCAGGAGTATACTGTAATTCAATCTGGAATCTGATTTAATAATGAAAAATGTTTGATAAATAAAATAATAATTAATACTAAAATGAAATTTGATTTATTTAATAATTCAATTCAGATTCTGTGTAAATGACGGACACTAGCTTGCACGTGATCACGTTCAGAGACCCGAGGTAATATTCTAATCTACCGGCAATTTGATCAAAATTTGGATTTGTTTTTAAAACTTTGCGATAAGCAGAGTCTCTAAAATTGGAAGGTTGTAAGTAGTATAAAGATTCAGTATAAGTTTCACCATACATCATCATCGGAGATCCATCAGAAGACAAATACTCTTGACTTTAGAAAGTATCTTGTCTTCCTAATGTCGAACCATCTCTAATGCGTTCCTGGTATTAAGTTGTATGTATGTATATAATATTTTACCTGTACTCAACATATGCTTTAGACTTTTATGCTGTTTGTAATGTATTTCGAGTTAATAAACTGATTTGATTAAATTTTCATTCACTTATGGCAGAATAACTTTGCTTTTTACTTACAGATAAAGAATTAATGAAATTTAAGGCTTTTCTGTTATATAATTAGAATTAGCTAGAAACCAAATTGAAAATGATTTCTTTTCCAATTTTAGCTTCCGTGTCTCGGGCCAATGCCGCAGGGAATCGAGCAATCAAGTCCGCAGTTTCAACCAATTGTACTGCTCCCGCCAACAATTCTGGGAATCAAGCGACGACAACTGCAGCTTCCATTGATTCCGCTGATTTAGAGCTGGTTGAAACTAGAATATTCCCTAATCTGCCTAATAATCAGCCCAACATTCAGTATCTTCCTGTTGCCCGGCCCAACAATCGCACCAATGCCCCCATTGCTCGGGCCAACGTTCAAAATAACGCTCCCGATGCTCGTGCCAACGTTCAAAATTCCGTTTCTGCTGCTCGGAACAACACTCAAAATGATGCTCCCATTGAACGGGCCGATGTTCAGAATAACACTGTTGCTGCTCATGCCAACGTTCAAAACAGACCCATTGCTAAGGTCAACATTCAAAATAATGCCCCCGTTGCTCGGGCCAACAATGCAATGCCGGAGACGGCTCGCGATGCTGGAGACGGTGAACAATCAGCCAAAAAAGTGGTCCAGCCAGCTGTGGAGTTGTAAGTTTGAATATTTTTCCTTTTTAATGTATTTAAAATATAATTAAGTAACGCAATATCCAATCCCTGAGATGGTTTGGACATATGGACGAGAGAAGAATGGTTAAAATTTTGTATACAAGTAGTGTAAGTGGAAAGAGAAACCGTGGAAGGCCAAGGAAAGCATAGAATGACCAAATAAATTAAATGCTGAAAGGCGGCTACATTCTTAGTCAGAAAAATCAACGAGCGTGCATGTTGCGATGTATGTATGTGGAGAATTGTAGAGAGATGTCAGGACAGAAGACAGGAGTAGCTCATAGTACACCACACCGAGCTGATCCCATCAGATACAGAGCATGACATTGGAGCCATGGATATTCGGCTTTGCTGTTGATATTGAAACATGACCAGTCTTTCCCCATGATTTTATCTGGGATTGTCTTGGGCATCCACTTTTTATTACCAGTCACGACACGATGCAAAAAACCCTTTTTTTTGTCGTTGAAGCAATTGTTGGTACCCAATTTCCTTCTTTTCGTATCATTCCTAAGTCTTTCAAACATTTTGAAATTGTTTGTTGTTCAATTCCTAATGATTCTGCGAGTTCTTCTTGTGGCTGACATGGATCTGTATCGAGTGATGCTTCCAATTCTTCGTCTTCCTTCAGGGCGCCGGAACGCTCGTTATTTTCGAGGTCAAAATCTTTTTTGTTTAAATATCGAAACCAACCTCTGCACGTTGTTTCTGATATAGCATGGTTATGGATAATATATACTTTTTCAGCATTCTTTTTTCATTAATTATTTTCATGTGTCCGAACCATCTTAATGACCCTTTCATTAAACACTTTCAGGAAAATCCTCCCGTCTGTATGCACAACTGGCGAACACATAAGAATGAGTATCGTGGGCCGGAGGAAGCAGGGATTGGTCTGCCTGCTGGGCTCCAGCAGCACCGAGCCCAAGTACCGCTCGCTGTTTGGCGAGTTCTCGGCGGCCTGCGAGGGGGAAGAGGAGCAGAAGGCCCCGCAGCCCGGGCGCATGCTGGGGGTGCGGGCCGTGGAGGACGGCATGTGGTACCGCGCCGTGGCCCTGCCCGCGGAGGGCGGCTGGATACTGCTGGACGACGGCCGCACGCTGGCCCCCGGCCTGGTGAACCGCGTGGTGTACTGCCCGCCCGCCTACTTGGAAGTGCCCGTTTTCTCGTGCCTCTTCACACACAAGAATGAAACGCAACTGCCGGTACGGATTGAAATTCTTTAATCGATGATAAGATTTACGCTCGCGCACCCACTGTCCTTATTACGCCAGCTGTTCTCTCTACCAACTCTCTACAGCTTCTTGTAACCAAACTTGCCGTGTTGTTCCACAAGCTCATGTTACCAAAATGAGTGTTAGTCTAGCTTTCCTTATTAACTATAAAGAGTATTGGTAGTGGAGTATTTATTAAAAAAAAATATATACGATTGAAAAAGTCTGTTTTGTAGAAGTTGTATTATAATTTATGTGAAGGACATATTTCGCCTGTCTAAAGCGTTATTAAATGTTTCAAAATATGTTATTCACGTATAATAAAACTTTTAGAAAGCATGAGTTTTTATTCGCATTAATGATTTAATATGGAGTTTTACAATAACAAACACTAAATAATATATTTTTAAATTCTTTCACAACACTTTACACAAACTAGTTTTAGTTTGTGTAAAGCCCCGAGGAAACTTGCTACAGAGTGAAACCGGTTGGCGCTACTAACTCAAGAAAGTGGTTGTGATACTAAGTGAAAAGTAAACTGTTAATGAATAAACTTTGTTTTTTGTATCACAATTGTATTTTATTTTAAAAATCACGAAAATTTGACATTTGATATATTATTGTAACACCTGAATATGTCAACATTGTTGATGTTGATGAAACAGCTGTCACGTAAAATAAAATACAATTGTGATACAAAAAAAAAAGTTTATTCATTAACAGTTTAAAATGTTAAGGTATCATAGTGTTTTGGCCAAAACAATGGACTATTTAAGTGAAAAGTCTTTAATTTTAAATATGTCAAACCATCAAGTAATGACTTTGTATCAAAACTTTATTTCACTGCTCACAGACATGTTTCGGATGGTTCTCACCCTTCTTATTCTCATCCGATTGTTTTATATTTAAATATATTGAAGTTGTTTAGGAATGATCGTAATAATTTGTAAACCGTTTCTAGTTGAACCTTCAATACACCGTGCAGATATTGTCCAGCGACATCAGGAAGCGTCGGTTCGAAGTGAGAGTCATCAACCGAGATGCCAGGGTGGAAGTGGTGGGTAAGATGAGAGCCTGGATTCCCTCACGCCTGAACGATGACCGTGGATCTGCCGCTGCAGGTTAGTAAGCCCAAAAGATACGGGTTAGAAAAATAAGAGATATTTGACCACAAACATGTCGTCAGGTGTTTTAAAAATTAATAAAAAAATAACTGTTTAATTTTTTTTCTTGATTAGTGGAAGTAACGGGGATTCATTATCAACACAAAAACTTGAACTGTCTGTTCACATTGAAAAAAAAACAGATATCATACATTTCTTCTTCTAAACGTATTATTCGTATTCTATTTTGTCCACTTCTGGACAAAAGCCTCCTCAATTATTTTTTTGCAATCTCAAAATATTCGTTCTATGGGGGTCGTTTCACAGAAAGTTGGTCTAAGTAAGAAATTGCACAATTATTGTTGAACGATACAGTGAAACCCGGATTTTACGTCCACGTATTTAACGTTTTCCCGCCAATTGCGTTTTATTATTTCAGTCCCGATATAGTTTAGTACATTTTTTACCCGCTTTAATGTTTTTTTTTCTCTCGCAACTTACGTCGAAAATATTCAAAATATGCGAGTTACGCATGCTAAACAATGAGTCGGCACATCGTTTCGGCCGTGATTGGTCGGCGAGCGACGTTGTTATTGGTCGGCATACGGCGCGCAACGTGGTGATTGGCCAATATTTTTCAATTTTTCGCCGGTTAACATCTGTCCTGTCATTCGGTTTTCGACTCGATTTGTAGCAATTCGTTCTTTTTGACATTAATCGCGATCATCATTTACATACAGAACATTTTTTGTTTTTTTACGTTTTTCGTTTTGGGTTTTACGTTTTTTGTTATTTTTTAAAAGTTAATTACAATATTTTCTTTCTTTTTACATTGGTTTCATTTTGGTTTACGCATTTTGTGAGCTAATCTACGTGATTTAAAAATAAATAAATTTAAATGTTGTTTTATTCAATACCCCTACATCGGTTCCATTTTGTTTCACGCGTTTCGCGAACTAATTAATACCCCCATTTACGTTTTCCCTGCATTTAAATTTTTTTCTCTCGGTCCCTTAAAAACGTAAACTAGGGGTTTCACTGTATTATTGACTTTTTCCATTTTTCACACAAGTTGCTTGCTTGCGATGGCCGTAAAAACTAAACTGATTGTTGTTTTTGCTTCAAATTTTGATAGATGTCATGTGTTGGATGGCAGATATAATAACCAATATGACGTTCGTTGTTTTATAATGCGATCTATCGAAGGCCAGCTTTCTGTCAAACGACCCTCGTACATCCATCTTTGACAGGAATTTAATTGAACAATATCCATAATTATATATTTTTACATAACCTTAACATTGTATTTTTTTTTTTAATATGTTTTCAGGTGTAAACAACAAGAGTTCAAATGGCCCTGAAATAATATCTAAATCCGAGATCAGGTATGCGATTACTGTATACCACATTATCTTCCTATATCTCATCTTCTTGACCTTGATTATTAAATAGGAGACTAATTTTTACCCCTTGTCTAATTTATTTACCCAACACAGTCAATTGGTTAATATTCAATGTGTCATTTTACTTTATTTATGTAATTAAGACGGCCTTTCTGGCAACATTTTTGATTGACACATCAAAGGTCCCGGGTTCGATTCCTGTCATGAATGTCACGCTATCTTTGATAGACTAGCTACCTATCACGTGTCATGAGAATCAATAGCTAATAAAAAATGTATACAGTAATTGGGTTCAAATAAAACTTTGTATACAAAAACTGGCGAAAGAATGTGTGGATACTCTGTAAGATAGTGTGGAATGAAAATGTAAGAAGTGAATGTTGAATATGTGCAGTGCGAATGACAGTGTTATGAACAAAATAATAGGATGATAAAGATGGTTTGGACACATTGAAAGAATGGCACAAAAATTATATGTTAACAATGTACATGGAAATAGAAATAGAGGAAAACGTGGCACGATAAAATAAATCAAATATTGAATGTCGGCCACGTGAGGAGTCAGAGAAATCCACATGCTTGCATGACACAATGTGTGAATGTTGAGGAAGCAAGAGAAATATGTCAGGAGAGAAAAGTATGGCAGTCCATTCTTTCTGCCCATCTCTTCGGGGAGACGGCGTGATGGTTAGTTAGTTATACAAAATTGTGGAAAGCAACGGGAAACTTCCATATCAAAAGGGCCCAAGTGGCATCCCAAGAAGATAACCAGCAAAGATGTTATTAGATTTTGGTGTAAATCATTCCCTAGGATTGAAATTAAAAATTAATTTGTTTTATTTTAAGGGAGTTTGTTGTGGAGAGCTTGAAAAGTGACGAGAAAGCCCAGCTGATTCCTATTGTGAAGGATGCTGGGGGGATGGTGAGCCTCACCATAGCCAACCGCTACCAGGCCAAGTTCAATTCTCTCCTCACGGAGTTCTTAGAAGTGTGCAAGGAGATGCCTACCCTGGAGAAACCCGGACACCAGCTGGTGGCCGTGAAGACGAGCTCTGACCACTCGTGGTTCCGCGCCGTGGCGCGCCCGGACGGCTGGGCCCTGGTGGACGACGGCCGCATCGTGCCGAATGATCAAGTTGAGCGCGTCGTGGTGTGCCCCGCGCCCTATTCCCAGTTCCCCTTCTTCAGCTGCGTTCTGTCCGGAGTCGATCAGACCTTCAGCGTAAGTTTTGACACCGAGTTTATAAAACATTTGTCAAAAAAAAAAATGGCAATGCACAACGGTGTTCTTGTGCCAACCTTTATGTATGCACCTTATGAAGCATGGTACTGGCAAATATCAGAATGAAAGAAATATAAATACAGTAAAAATGAGGTTGCTTAGACAAATGTGTAGTATATGGAGTATCAAGTGCAAATATAAAAAGCGAATGGAGTGCGAATGAAATTGTTATGACCAAAATAAGGGTCATTGATATGATTTGGACACATGGAAAGAATGAATTAAAAAAATGTATTTTAATAATGTAAACAAGAAATAACGGAAGACCAAGGAAAATGTGGCATGATCAAATAAACCAAATCTTAAATGTTGTCAACAGGTGTGCATGATACCATGTATGAATGTCGAGGAAGTGAAAGAAGTATGCCCGGAAAGAACAGTGTGGCCGTAGTTTCTTTCTGCTTACCCCTTATGGTTAGGTTAGGTTAGTTTACTTAACTTAAAAATGTTATGTCTGAAAAACCCTTAACTATATTGTTTAAATTATATAAGCCCAAATATTGTTTTTTATTTATTTATTATTGGTTTATTTAACTAACTAACTAACCATCACGCCGTCTCCCCGAAGGGGTAGGCAGAAAGAATGGACTGCCACACCTTTCTTTCCTGACATATTTCTCTCGCTTCCTCAACATTCATACATCGTGTCATGCACGCGCGTCGATTTCTCTGACTCCTCACATGGCGACATTCAATATTTGATTTATTTGATCGTGCCACGTTTTCCTCGGTCTTCCTCTATTTCTGGTTCCATTTACATCGTTAACATATAATTTTTTTACCATTCTTTCTTCATTCATTTTTTCCATATGTCCAAACCATCTTAATGGTCCTTTCATTATTTTATTCCGCGGCACCATACATTCGCACCGCATTCACTTCTTATATTTTTCCATTAGACCTCTATCATACACAGATATCACACATTAAGTCTAAGAGATCATTTCTACTGCATTTATTCTACTTTCATCAACTATTTTGCAGTTCCATTAGCCAGCTTTTCATACATAAGATTGATGAAGAACACCATTTATACTTTTTTGATGTTTTGTTTTACTTTAAGTGCACCATTCACTTTGTTTAATATCATCAATAATGTTTGTTTATGAACTCACTAAGAAAAACCTGTGTTTTTTGTTAATTTTATTGCAAAATACGCCGGACTCTGGCCGACGCTTAGCGGGAAACATAACGAACCATAATTATGTTAAACAAAAATAATTGGTTTATACATTTTATTTACTTATGCCACGAAAGGTTTCACAATGGAATATGCTTTTAAAATTGAATATTTATTTTTCCAGGAGGATGTTGTCTACGAGCTGACAATCTTGAGCAGGGACAGGGCCACGCGCACCGTGACGGTGATGTTGCAAACGGGGGACACCTCCTTCGAGGGCAAGCTGCGGCCCTGGGTGGCCTCTGTCGGGGCCCCTGCCCTCCGGTTCGAGACCCCCCTGGGAACAGTGTAAGCACTCCCTCCTGCCTTCTCGCACTCTTCCACTATCATATTGATATGGTACATTGTCACATTCTTGGAGTTGTTCCGTCAAATAACTTGACTATAGTGTATGCAAAATCACATTGTCGGACATTGGAATCTCAAAGGAAAATCTGCGTCCATTTTTTGTTTTTATTTCGACAGGGACCGGTTTTTTCAGGCTAGCTGGCATTGACAGATTAGTGTTTGCCGGCTACCCTGGCGAAACCGGTTGCTGTCGAAATAAAAGCCAAAAGTGGAAGTAGTTATTAAAACAACGCAGTTTTATTAAATTATTATTTAAAATGAACTTCCATCGAGGGAGTTCAGTATTAGATTATTTTGAAGCATGTTTTTTTGGCTTACTATTCCTACAAATAGTAAGAGTACAATATAAAAGTTTCCGTTGTGAAACTTTTGTTACAAGAAAATATGCCTTCATTTAGAGTAGACCCTCCTCAGTATTTAGAGTAGACCCTCCTCAGTAGCCGGCGGGTTTGCTTGGCCCCCACGAGGGGTTGTGATTCTAAGAGCTTTATTTTTTGATGGGGTCATCGCAATCCTCAAAATGTGGTCAAACCACAAGAGTCTCGTCTGAGATTACAGCTGCACATGTTTGTTTCTTTAGTGGTACAGAAACAGTATCTCGCAATGTACCTGTCTCTTAACTAGTTTTATGTGTGATGTGTTATTACTAATTATTTGATAAGTGTTTTGTTTGCTCGCTTGTACGTATAGGGCTCTGGTTTCCTAGTAGTGCAGCAAATTCACACAAGTATCGCTACAAGAAGCTGAATGATTGACAAAATTTGAATACGGCTATTATACTTTATATTATTTGACTGCTTAAATAATATCAATGAATATACACATCATAGAAACTGAAGTTTCTAACTTAGTCGCAGATGTATATTTAAAAAAATGTCTGTTCTGCAATGATTTTTAAATGTAAAGCTGTACGTGAGAGCAAATGAGATACTTCACTATTCCAAAAAATGAGTGAATATGTGATTTATGTCAAATTACTGAAGACCAAAGAAAATAATCCAACATTAAATTGATATATTTGCCATATTAGA
>JAHDVF020000324.1:0-15477 GCA_022606425.2 Lepidostoma basale | reverse complement strand
ACCTCTGTAAGTCAGAAGAGGTTTTGATTCAAAATTTTCTTACGCATGCCGGGCTTCTGGGCTTCTATGGGAGTACCGCCACTGGATGTACCATAGTTATTATATAATACAATTCAATAAGTAATGGTTAATTTTGTTATTATGTTTAAAAAAATGTTAATGTTTTATTTTTGTGTTTTAATAGTAATCATTTTTCATATAGTCTCGGGTGATTTGTACTTCTCAGAGTGTTCGTAACTTTTATGACGAAGAATTTGATGGCAACTCACACTTAACTAACAGTTCTCTAAGAGATTCGCATTTGTTTTGTTAAGTATTTTTTCCTGCATACGCTTTCTTGAATAACGGAAATTTTCTTTTAACATTAAATGGAATATTTTTTAAACAGCTATTCAGTTCACATCTTAAAATAAATGTACAGAAATTAAATTAAATTATAGGTTAAATTTAAAATAAGTAGACTCATTAAGATTTATTGTATTTTTAATTCTAATTAATTCTGTTTCATATCAAAATCATCTGTATTGTACTGTTAAATAAAATTACAATCATTTGTTTAATTTGTTACATTTATTAAAACAAATATAAGATCAAACTTTCTAGAACACATTTACTTAATAAGAAACAACATATTTAAGAAGGATCCCAAATATGTCGATGTCAGTGAGGCAGTAGTCCTTCCAGACATAATAATATATTGTTTATGAATACTGACTCACTGACACTAAAAATGTCCAAATGCGAAGTGACAGAATTCAGCGTCCGAAATAGCATCACCAAAGGCACGTTGGTTCTGCGTGACGGGGTATAGAACAATTTTGGTCGGTATTGCCACAGGTAACAATCCGGAATAAATTTGTCGATTGGTTCCGGATTGTTACCTGTGGCAACACCCACAAATATTACAATTCAAGCAAGTTATACCCTAGTATACTCGGAGAAATGCCATTGGATACACCTAAGGATATACTCCCTACTCTCTCATGTACCCAAAAAAATTAAATAAAAATACGAGCGTCATGAGGACTTCATATCACGGCACCTCCCTCAAGTCTGCTGCTGACTAAATATTATATAGGGTTCTTAGGAGCCGGTGTCTTTGAAAATCCTAATTGCTCGAAGGGTTTTGTCTGTTTTAAATTTATAAAATATACCTCATATTTGTAAAATTACTCAATTAATAATCATCCTGATAATATTTATTACAATAACTGATGTCTTGCATGGATTGGCCACATTTGCTGATGCGACGAGTCATTCCAAAGATCATGATATCTTTACTTGGATTATTGGTGATGAATCTGGATAGGCTGGAAGAAAGGACAGCTGCGACCCAACGATACTTATCAACAAAGGGGTTAATGCTTCATTGCACGAGTTATATGTAAAACGTAAAAAAAAAATTAGTAAAACATATAATACATAATACAAGTATTTCAACAGATTAACAAGTTGTAAAGTAATTTTCAGCATTTTCAATTGACTAACAATTCTTCAATTTAACCTTCAATCATCAGCAGTGATATTTTGCTTATAAGAAGCAGAAAGCTTTTATATTATTTTTTCAGTCTTAAAAAGCTTTGTGGTTTATTGAAGCAATAAAATAATCGTATAATGTGCAGTATTTTAAAGAAAAATATTTGTTTAAAAAAATAAAACCGAATTTATTATAAGTAAATTATTCAATAATTTTTTCGGTTTACAATTCAGCTTTGTTGAATTTTTGCTTGTAAGCGTCCGAATGTTTTAGTGGCCAAAGCGGTAAGTTATTCCAGAAATGTCTTCTATCTTCCAAAAGTTTTGTTCCTGTGGTGAGCTCATTTCCAATATTGAGGTATTCCAGTTCTTCAATTGACGTCACTGGCTTCCAGTCCGGCAGCGGCACAGCTTCTACTGAATTTTGTTTAGTCGGATTTCTAGAAAGATCGATTTGTGTATTTTTAATTGAAGCAGTCAGTCCATTAATAATATTTAAATTATATTCATAAAATGTTTGGGTTTACCCTGTTGCAGCAAAATTTGTCCAAAGTGTAAGCATAGCATCGGAAACTTTCATGTCATTTGATGATAATGGTTCATCAAACAATCCCAATTGAAACAAGTAAATCAACTCGTCTACGTGACAAGCGCCTAAAATATTTAATAAATTGGAGTCATCACAGCAGAAAATGTTATTTAAAGCAATGATTTATATGAATAGTGAACTTGTGTTAATACATACATATTAAGGTTAATGAGGCTGAACTTATTAACAAATTATTTTCAGGAGTTTTTTCAATGCACGCCGTGAAGTCGGCATTTTTTAAAACTTGGCACAAAATAACTTTCCACGTTGAATAGCTATAATTTTAGTCTCATTGATTATCATTTGGGCATACGCGTTTTGGTGCCTGTCGCGCTTTTGCGATATATTGCTAAAACGCGTTTAAGCGGTTCTCGCAAACAATGTATACATATCATATTTATAGTTTCAGTATAATAATGCCAGAATAATATACCCGTAAATAATTTAATGTGTTGGTTTATAGCGAGGCAATTAGTTTTGTAGATGAAAATTATAACACAATTAACATTAAAAATAATATATAGGTACCTATGCATTATGAGACTAACTAACTAACTAATTAACCATCACGCCGTCTCCCCGAAGGGATAGGCAGAAAGAATGGACCGCCGCACTTTTCTTTCCTGGCATACTTCTCTTGGTTCCCACACATTCATGTGTCGTGTCATGCACGCACGATTTCTCCGACTCCTCAAGTGACTAACATATCAAATTTGATTAATTTTAATTAAGAGAGGTATGTGGATGGGGATTTTTTTACAATATGACAAATGAACAAACTATTATAATGTACAAGACATATTATAGACACCTAGCGGTTAAATAAGTAAACAATAACAAAAAGTGTAAACAGGTAATTTTTTTAATTCACAGATGTCACGTACGTAAAACTTAAATTGCTTGTTTAAATAATGAATTTGTACCACAAAGGATTTATTTAAATTGTGTGAATTATGAGGGGTGAGGGTACCATGTTCATTATTAACTATCTACAATCTAGAAAGGTATATATGTTATTTGCATGCGTTTTATTAATTAGAAGGTTTATGTTTGAAGCATAAATTTTTACCATAATCTCTCGTGGGTTCACCAAATATTTTACTGAAGCTATGTTTTCCTCTGTAGTCAAAGTAGTAAAAATACATTGGTTCTTCTGATTTCGGCAAATGAAGTCTTACTGCTTCGTCGATACCAGACAGAAACCACGAGTCTGTATAAATCTGTAATAACGTGATTATAATATAAATATTTGTATAAATAAGAAACACCAGTTTGTCCATTTCACATCATTTTTATTAATGATCTTCTATCCCTTTTATCCCTTAGGTCAGTGGTCGGCAAACTCATTGGATAAAAGAGCCAAACCACAGCAGTACAACAATTAAAGTTTTTTTATGAGTTATATTAGGTATACAAAACCCCTGTTTTTTTTTAGTCTGTGAAAACTACGCTCACTGAATAAAAAATAAGTTTTTATCTTATTTGTTGCTAAATCTTACAATTTTATTACTAAAATTAAAAAAATTTCCCGTTTAAAGTAATAAATGGCACTACATTTCCTTGAATAGTTTTGGATTTTTTTAATATTACGGTTTTTAATTTCATGCACAATTTCAGGCTCTTGCCAATAAGACTAATTGAATTTTGTTCTCAAATACTATAAAATAAAATTTAAAAAAATGTGTTTTAAATATGTCATTCGCGCAAGAGCCCCACCAAGTAGCCAAACGGCGAAAGTTGGCCCGCGAGCTCCAATTTGCCGACCACTGCCTTTGAGCAGCATTTGTGGATGTCATCGTCATATATTTTATCAATCAATTGGTGAGATAAGGTCTTAGACAAAACGTAGCTCCTTCCTCAGACTATCGGAATCAAATAAGTATAATTAATAAACGATATGGATATACTCGTATATTCCTAAACCTTTTGTAAAATATATAATTAAACAAACTTACATCAGTCAATGGCTGAATCGAATCGTTTGTGATCGATACTGTATCTCCAAGATAAAACTGTTTAATCTTCTCTGTGATCATCTTTGTATCCTCAGCAGCTTGGTAGTCAAATGTAATTGGGGCCAATTTGTCGAAATTCTTTGAAAAGTCATCCAATAAATCAGGATTTCCAAAAATATCTAAAATATATGTCATTTATTAAAATAAGTAAAAATATATTTATAAAGCAAATTTTGTTTATAGCAGTTAAAATTGTAATTAAAAAAAAAAAATTAATATTACATTTTTATATGCCTAACTATAAAGCAGCATTAAAATATACAAAAATATTTTTTGTTAAGATTTTCGCTTTTGCATCTTATTTTTTTCAATTAAAAATAATACTTAACACGATAAGTCAAGTGTATTTGAGACCTGTCTCTAAATAAATATTTGAAAAGTTACCAATCATCTTAATTAAGTTACGTTTTGATAATGCCTTAGCAAGTCAAAACATATTACATCAATCAATTATACATATAAAAAAAGTTCTAGAAAGTACGTTACGATAATTTTCTATCAATCAGAAGTAAGATTAAATATGATTTTGACTTATTAATGAATAAAATAAAATTTGTTAATAAGGGATAATATTTCTTACTGGCTGATCTAAGGGCACCGTCTTTGGCATTTAGTCCAATCATCCACGGCACCTGATGGAATCTTCCTTCTGATGCTAAAACTCGGGTGTCTTCTGTTAGGAAAGCATCCTTGTGTTCAGGTTCCACCACTGGTTTGAATGGAATCATGGGGTCATAGTCCCAGTCCTAAAATTAATATTGTTATCTATAGTTTCTGTATATTTATTTGTTACTTCACTCCGATCTTCTCTTCGATTCAATAATTTAATTTTAATTTCATATTTTAAACAATAAACCCAAAAATAGACAATAGTACTTAATTTTGAAAAAACTTACATTATAATAAAATATTATGAAAAATGAACGGTTAGAAATAAAATATGTTTACAGATTTTAATGTTTAAATCAGATTTTAAATCAAGTACACACTATGTTTTTTTTTTAAATATTTGTATGTAATTAAAAATACGGATATTTTTTAATACACAATCTTTCAAAAGATCATTTAATTAATTAATGTATTATAAATTATAACAATTGAAAATCACTTGTAATGAAGGAGTTACTTTAATATATAAGTTACAAATATGGGTTTTTAAATTCAAGTTATGAAAATAACCCCTACATTTAAGGAATGAAAAGTGATTTGATACCTTAATAGGTATCAAATCAATATATTATAGTTTATTATTATAGATTATTATAATTAAAAGTAATGTGAAAAGTTTTATAACGAAATTCTTTCTGAAAATTATTCTTCCAACTCACATAGAAGTGTCTGTCTGCGGCGATGAGTTCCTCCGCCGTTTTAGTTCTCAAACACTCTACCAACCTAGTGCTGCTCTCTGTTGGACAATTCATCTTCTCGGCCAAGAGATCAGCCCTGGTCCTCATGATCCCGGGCGCGGGATTAGCCCACACACAAAATGCTGTTCCCGAATGTGAAATGGCCTTGTGGAATAATCCTGTAATTAAGAGTTCATACGTGGTTTATTCTCTTAATAAAAAAGAGTACGGCCTGATAGTACGGCCACGTCATGCGGTGTCCAGCTGATCATGCTACGAATAGGGTAATGGAAGCGGATCAGCGACCCAGGGGACGTGTCAAAGAGATCGAATCCCACCAGACGTCACCCAGGATAGACAGTCCTAAAGACACCATACAAAAAGAGCCGACCACAAGTAAATGGGACAAGGCTAGGAAGAAGAGAAGACTACGTACAGCCAATTACTTTTAAAAGCTTATGCATTATTATATGTGAACCTACTGACGAATTGCCCATGTTTCATGCTGGGACCACGTTATAAATAAGGAGGTTCTCAGTAGAGTTGAAGAGAATAGGCACATGTTGAACACCGCTTGATAGATTGGTCATGTGTTGCGACTCGAATGTTTCCTGCATGATGTATTGGAGGGAATGGTCGAGGGATCGATTAGCAGGGGACGACCTCGCCAGAAGTACCTAGACCAGATTTGCCGAGATATGGGCTGCACTTCTTATGGCGGAGTTGAAGAGAGTTGCCGGGGACCGAGCAGAGTGGAAGAGGAGATGCATCGCCTTGGGTCCACATTTCAAATCCGTCGGTAGGTCCACGTCTTATAATGCAGAAGCTCTTAAGTTTTTTTTTTAATTTTATTAATTAGCTTGGGTATAAGTTCAGTTCAAAAATAATGATTGGGAAGGATGCTAGATTGTACTAAAAACTGATTAATGAAGATAAAAAAGTACCTTTACTCATAGGTGACAACATGTGGTAGTGAACACTAGCGCCTCCAGCGCTTTCGCCGAAGATGGTGACGGATGCCGGATCTCCCCCAAACTGCCGAATGTTCTTCTGGATCCATCTAAGAGCCATGTTTTGATCCTTCAGGGCGTAGTTTCCAGGTGCAACCGTGTCCATTGTCGAGAAAAAGGAAAGTGTACCTTAAAATAAAATACTTACATATGATAAGTGGATTTAAGAGTACGGAAAAAAGGTAGTCGATCAATGAACAAACAGAAAGATAAATTTTTATGAATTAAAACATTGTTTTTTCCACTTTTGAGTTTATTTTTCTCTACATGTTTCGAAGGCTTACACCTTCATCATCAGGAGAATGATATAAACTTTTTCACGAGTTTATATCGTTCTCCCGATGATGAAGGTGTAAACCTTCGAAACATGTGGTGAAAAATAAACTCAGAAGAGGAAAAAACAGTGTGTTAGTTCACAAAAATTCGTCATTATGGAATTCCACAATTTTAACGCCTAAAGTTTATCTAAAATTAAAAAGAAACATAAATGAATGGGTCATACGAAAGAAAACGCCTGTTTTATAGAATTTTGATTATATTTTATGTGAATGACATATTTCGCTTGTCTAAGGCAATATAAAATGGACATTTGATAATGCCTTAGACAGGAAAAATATGTCATTCACATAAAATATAAGAAAATTTGTAGAAAACAGACGTTTTCATTCGTATTAATTATTTAATATGGAGTTTTACATCATTATTTAAGAAACAATAAACAAATTTCGAAGGGGTAGGCAGTCCATTCTTTCTGCCTACCCCTTCGGGGAGACGGCGTGATGGTTAGTTAGTTAGTTAGTTAGCAACAAGACTTACTCACCAAACAAAACAACCCAAAGTTTCGCTTTTCGTTGATTTTTCTAAGGTTTAAACAGCCTTTTTTTTTTTATTGATGTCGTCCTACCAAATATAAATCTGTTCTTCCAGAATTCGCAACATTAACGTTTACGTTCTTTGTATAGTTTTAAACTCATTAATTCCATGGGTATGTAAAAACACGACCGTTAATGTTCGCGAATACTAGCTTAAAACAATTTGAATATAAAAGTTTTGTTAAACCTAAACGATAATTTACGCCGACGTAGACTATATCTCTATCCATGAGGCGTTCTGGTCCATAGAACATCTTGTTCCCGGAGCCACACATCCAGCCCCCACCGTGGAAGAAGACCATCACAGGAAGTAAGCTTTGTGGTTTAAGCTGTAAATAAATAACAATTCACTTAATTCAATGTTGGTCCTGAATTTTTTTACTGTTATTATAAATATTAATATATAATATTCATATTAATTGAACACCAGTAAATGCAGCATCAACAGATGGCATTCTGAAAATATTTTACAAGAAAAATATGCATGATTTATAATATTAAATTTGGCGTAAAAGATAAATAATGAAAATAATAAAAAAATTGTTATGTGTGATTTTGGGTAACAATATGTGATTTATCCTTTTCGACCGACGTTTCGGAGATCGTTGCAGTCCCCATCTTTAGGTGGTATACCACATAATGGCACACAAAACATATTGCTGCCAACCGTGGGAATATACCCAATTATAATATTTTTTTTAATGTACGAGTATATTTAGTTAAAATCAACTAATGTTTATGTCTTCGACTGGTTTCGGCAGCGGTTGAAGATACCGGGGCAACCGGTCCAAGACAGAAACATTAGCGGATTTTATCTGAATATACTTTTTCTTATTATAATATTATGTAACATATTATTTTTTTGGTGCAAAAGACCTTTAAATATTGATTTTAAACTCTTGTGACGGCCTCCGTGGCAGAGAGACAACAGCTATGACTGCTAAGCTGAAAGTCCCGGCTTCTATTCCGGGCAATATGATAAAAATCACAGTCTTTGGTCTGTCAGAATTCATGTGACAATAAAAATGGCGATAGACTAGTGACAAATCACATGTCGTGAGAATCAATAATACAAACTTGAATGCACTAATTGGGTTCAAATAACATGTTGCATGCAAAAATGTGGAGAAAAACAGGAAACTATCACTTCAAAGGCCCAAGTGGCATCCTAAGAACTAGCAAAAAATTATTCGCTTTGCTGAAAACCAATCCCTAGAATGGAACTTAAAAAATGGTTAGGTATATGAAAATAAAAATTAATGATTACCTCTGGTGTATTAACATTGAGATAAAGACAATCTTCCGTGCCTGAGATTTCCTTTATCCCGGTGTAAGGATTATTTTGTATGCAAATTGGAGAGTCATTTGAAGCATCACGTTCCCCTTCCCACCCTTTCGCTTCCAGCGGTGACTTGAAAACAAAAATCCATAATTTTGAAGGCGCCCACAAGTTTAAAAAAAAATTAATAATGGAAGAATTGCCATATATTATTTATTTCAACTTATGAGGTAGATACTCATAAAAAAAATCATACTATGTAACAGCATATAGTAAATACCACAAATTACTCATTTGTGGATTATTTATTATAATAATATAAATAAAACATTCTCACTGTTGGATTAATAGTAATACTACAATGAAATGTTTTCTACATATTTTTTTACATCTTTAAATTTCTAAATAAAAATATATATAAATCCACATTATGGTCAAATCGAATACATGTAACCAGTTAGTTCAACGTTGTTGTATAGCCCTGGTATATTCTAAGTGAACTAATATAAATTCTTTTTCCGCACATTCTTCTTAGTGACCTCATTTCTAAGGCATCAATCCTACTTTCATCCTTCTTCTGCCAACTCCAAGCTTCACTTCCATACATAACATAACCAGTTAGTTCAACGTTGTTGTATAGCCCTGGTATATTCTAAGTGAACTAATATAAATTCTTTTTCCGCACATTCTTCTTAATGACCTCATTTCTAAGGCATTAATCCTTAATTTTCGCTCGCCCCACATGTACATCATCCGGTCACATATTGGACTGGTAAATTACCATCCCTTTGTTTCTTTACTGTTGTTTTTTTTCCCGTAATTTCTAATTTCTATCATGTTATGTTCTTATCAATCCTATGCATGTAAATTCTAATTTATATTATGTTATGTTCTTTTCTATCTCATGTAATTTCTAATTTCTCTTATGTTATCCTTATTCTCGTTTTTGTGTTTTGCCGTTATATGTTAGTTGTCTGTCTATTTGCCCAAACTTTTATATTACCTTTGTAACTAAGCATGTCATTTTTGTAAAAGCCCTTGAGGCGTTTATGTCAAAATAAATAAATAAATAAATAAGGGTCGGGACTAGAACTCCATTGTGCACTGCCATCTTTGCATCGATATATTTCTATTTGCGGTAATGGCTTTGAGTGCATCATTTATTTTGTTTACAGCTCCTACCCTTCTTCCGATAACTTTCTCCATTCTTCCATCTCTTGTAAACATGCTTCCCAGATAAACAATTTCGGTAACTCGCTCCAATTTTTCACCGTTCGTACTTATGTCACAATGCGTCATCCATTCTTCCTTTTCAAATACCATAACTTTAGACTTTGACACGTTCATCACAAGGTCATACTTATTGCATACTTCGTACATTCTTGACACTAGGACTTGTAGATCGTCCATGCTGTCAGCGATTAAAACAACGTCGTCTGCATATAACAAACAGCTGATGGACATATCGATCAATTTCGCACCAGCAGCGTTTATGCCATCTAATTCTTTAGAGAAGGCGGGTCGCGGCAATTAATAATCGCATTAGGAGGAGAGGGAATACCTGTAAATACATTTAAAAAAAAAAATACATATGAACACCGGAAAAAAGCTGTGTGCTTTATAGAGACATTCCTTGAAGGTAGCCGTTACAAAAGATGTGATTTTTCTAGTTTGGAAAATATTTTAATGAAGACAGACTTACCACCTGTCAGTGAATACATTAATTTGGGTCACAAAATACAGCTTGGGCGAGATAACCAGACAGCAGACCTGAATAGAATAGTCGGACCAAGCTGGGCAGCATTCAAAAATCTTGGTCACATTTTGAAAAATCCGAAAATACCCATCAACTTGAAAAGGAGAGTGTTCAATGCCTGTGTCCTGCCAGTGTTCACTTATGGTATTGAGACAGTCACAATGTCACTAAAAAGTGCCAACAAGCTAAGAGTCACACAGACTCAGAAATGAGAACATAAGAGTCAGGACAAAGGTTTCCGATGTTATCAAGATGGCCGCAACCCTCAAGTGGCGATGGGCGCGACATGTCGCTCGCGATCCAGGTGAAAAGTGGACAAGGCGACTGCTGTGCTGGTGGCCAAGGACGGCAAAGCGTGGAGTTGGGCGCCCACAGTTGCGTTGGCGCGACGATATCCGGAGAAGTGCGGGAAGTGCCTGGATGCGGATCGCTCAGAATAGAAGAGAATGGAAAATGCGAGAGGAGGCCTACGTCCAGGAGTGGACGGTCAATACAGGCTGAAGAAGAAGAAGAAGAAGAAGAAGACTTACCACTTACGCTTATCTACCTTTACACAAAATGTATCAAATTAAACAAAACTCAAGGTCATATTTTATTTCGACGACTTTAACATTCGTACCTGAACTATAATACATTATTCCACTCATCCTATGCTATATGTGTTTTGAATAAAACATTTATGTAAATAAACACTTATTTGTTAAATTTTTATGTTACTATGAACATTACTTTGGCTAGTTTCATACTTCTCTCTGCTACTCATCGGTATGGGACCCTGTGAAAATATTACTGTTGAAATTTAGTCACATATACAACTGAGTTATTTGTCCTGTCTCAAATAACAACCGGTTAACACCTTAATTGCCGGATCAATGAGTTATTTTTATTTTATTTAATATCCTCTTTGTAATTATTTATCTACTTTTAAAATATGCATAGGGCATTCGCTAAATTATTGCATTCAAGTATTATAGGCAAAATATTTCAACTTATTGAATGTTGTGGTCTTTTTTTGTAAAACTATAATATAAATTATAATTTTGTCAGTAAGACTAAGAGTTATCTTAAGAAAACAAATTATGTTAGAAATTATTTAGAAAAACCCATGAAATAAAAGTATTGACGCAGTTTGAAGAAAAATCAATATGTTATTTGGTTGATACCGATTATTTAAAACTTATTTGCTGTACGTTTCGAGTTTATCATAGCTTCATAAAAGAAATTTATTTCTTAATATGTCATGATACAAGGTAAGTGCTTCGTAAGAAAGCATACATTTTTTTTTACTATTATATTATAACAAAAAAGTAATTGAGCCAAAATGTAAATTAAATATAAAATTATTGTAAAATATAACATGTAACATATACTAGTTATTCTTAATGAAATGATATTGTAATGTATCACAAAAGTGAAATAATGCCTAAAATTAATATGTCGAATTTTTTTAAACACTCATGTTTTTGTTGTTGATAAATTTAACCCGTTAAATGTCGCAGAGCGGATTTTTTTATGAAGATTTTAGACTTTCATCACAGGGAGAATGAATATAAAACTTCGAAACATGTCGGGAAAAAAATTCAAATGTGTATAAAAGTGTTTTGATTTATCAAAAATCTTTTGTGTTTTTGATATAATAGTTTTTATAAAAAAATAATTAAGGATTAATTGTACCTCAATAGAGACGAAGATGTAAATTATTTGGAAACAGAATATGGTAATCGAGGCGATTACAAGACTTATGACCTGTCATTGGTTGGGTTAAACGATCACTATATGTTTAACAACATTCACCATTCCGCCCTTCTTACGACACCACGTCTGACAAAATTTTGGAACTTGTACATATGTTAATATTTTTTAATAACTTCACTGTTGGCAGGTCCATCTACACTAGCGCCATCTATTAACATAATTTGTAAGGATTAAGCAGAAATCTTTATTAATGCAATGTGAAAGGCGTTTACGCAATTATCACATTGCTAGATAACGCCTGGAGTGAAACTCCAATTTTTATGTCATAAGTCCTGTAAACGCTTTGACTACCATATTTTGATTCCAAATAATATACATCTTCGTCTCTATTGAGATACAATAAATCCTTTAAAAATGATTAACCCGCAATGGGTAAAAATCCAGTATCTGTCTACAATTATTTGTATACAAAAAAACTAATTCTATAAAATATTGATACTTCGTTATACCCTGATATGTATCAAGCAATATCGCAATTTATTTAAAATGTAAAGGATTTATATTCAATTATACTTTTCTTTCGTCCTTTTTTGTTTACAATATCGAATTATGATTTCGAAAGGGTTACAACGTTATTTGCGTGTTACCTTGAATCTTAGGTCTCCGATTGGCGGCTCGGCGAATGGAATAGACATGAATGCTGCGAACGGCCTTCCTTGCACAGATTTTAAGTAAACACCTTTTAATCTTCCCTGGTCTATCGATACTTTCGGGGCTGTACCGCAAACACACCCAAGGTAAAACAGTAGCAAAAACAAAACACTTCTATACATTTTCATACTAAATAATTGGCGCGCCTTATAAGAATAAGCGATACGATAATAATAGACACTCTAATTGATAATATTATTATTTGTGTATTTTATGCGGTGTATTTATATCAGCGGCGGAATAACAACTGTTGATAGTGCTTACTCTGACGAGAGTGGGTACGTTCATGTTCCACTAGTTGATTGTGTATTTATCAGCGGCAGCTCGTGAAAAAACGCAAAAAAATACTAGTTAGCCTCGAAATTTTTTTTTGCCATATGAAATATAATAAAGAACTCAGTAGATTGTGTAATTTAATTAATTAATGATTTTTTTTTAATGTATACAAATACTTATAGACAAATACTGGATTTTATCCATTTCGGGTGTATTAACTAACTAACTAACTAACTAACCATCATGCCGTCTCCCCGAAAGGGTAGGCAGAAAGAATGGATTGTCACACTTTAGCCGATGCGGCACTCCATCCTTCTCTTTTCGCCCCGCGGGAGACGCGGTGTGATGGGTTGCGAACCTCATCGCCACCAATAGGCATCTCCCGCGCACACTTCGAACTTCCAACATCCACAAAATAAATCTAAAACAAATAATATACAATACAATGATATAAAATAAAATAACAAAATAAAAATAAGTTAACACAAAATGTTATTTTTAGATGGTGTACATATTGTCTATTATATGATTTAATTAATGTTCCACGTATCCACCTTTTTTTTAATTAGCAGTAATTAGGCACCTTAAACCAACCAACACTAGCAAGAACTTTAAAATAATATTGAAGAAATTATTCAAATTGTCATTGGAACAAATGAAAAATTAATATACACGGGTGTATTAATCATTAATAATCAATTGTATCTCAATAGAGAAGAAGATATAAATTTCTTGGAAACAGAATATGATGGTCGAGGCGTTTATAGGACTTATGAAGTGTCATTGGTTGGGTTAAGCGATCGCTTTATGTAATACTCGTATATGCTACCATGTTGAGAAATATTTCACATATTTTTAGTTCAATCTATACTAGCGTCATCTATTGAGACTAGAGGTAACCATTAAGCAGAAAACTCTTTATTAATGTAATGATCGCTTAACCCAACCAATGACAGGTCATAAGTCCTGTAAACGCCTTGACCACCATATTCTGTTTCCAAATAATTTACATTTTGAGATACAATTAATTCTTAATAATTAATTAATTTATTATTTTAAATTGAATGATGAATGGTGATACACAAGCTACCACGAGAATCAATAGTTAAAAAAAGGTATACAAAACAACGGAAAAATACCATATTAAAAAGAGACAAGTAGCGCCATGAACCAGCATTCAAGATTTTAGACTTTACTGCGAACCAATCCCTAAGATTTAAACTAAATAGAATCTAAATGTTTGGCTTTGAAGCATAAAAAAAATATTTTTCCGCGGGTTTCTATCGTGGTAGAACTAATTAGTGAATTGATTTCTAACCAAGAAATTCACCGAATTTGCAATATAGACGATATTGTGAGATGGAGTACGTAAAGAAGACTATTCTGGAGAGAACACGTTAAGAGAAATGAATCCCAACATCGCGATGAACGTGACTGCAGAGGGCCGTCGAACACCAAGAAGATATAAAGAAAGTTGAACGTCTTCATCATAGGACTGTGACTGATATCCTATCTGAACAGATCGCAAGATATTTAAAAATAATAAGAAGAAGAAATTCCCCTCGTCTACTTCATCCAATTACAAAAATAAAATATTGATATTTGTGAAATGTATACTTATATCTGTATACGAATTCTGGATTTTCACCTGTGGGTGGTTAATTTAAATTTTTAATTGTATCTCAATAGAGACGAAGAAACAAACTGGAAACTGAATATGGATGATCAAGGTGTTTACAGGACTTATGACCTGTCATTGGTTGGGTTAAGCGCACGCTTTATGTAATTACAACATTCCCCATTCCACCATTGTTATTATGATCATGTATGATACATTTTTGGAAGTTGTATATATACTCCAAATTCATACTTATCTTCACGTGGCAGTTCCAGTTAGCCATCTATGTAGATTTGATTGCACTAATTAATTTTTTAAGATTAATTTATACAATCCATCCACTAACGCCATCTATGAAGAATGATTGTTTAGCATTTAGCAAACTACTTTATTAACACAATGCGAAGAGGCTACCGCCTCCTATCGTACTGTTAGAAGTCGCCTGGAGTATCCACTCCTATTTTATACGCCAAATAATTGACCAGAATATTTACAAATATTTGTGAAATGTATACTTTCATCTGTATACGAATCCTGGATTTTCACCTGTGGGTGGTTAATTTAAATTTTTAATTGTATCTCAATAGAGACGAAGAAACAAACTGGAAACTGAATATGGATGATCAAGGTGTTTACAGGACTTATGACCTGTCATTGGTTGGGTTAAGCGCACGCTTTATGTAATTACAACATTCCCCATTCCACCATTGTTATGATCATGTATGATACATTTTTGGAAGTTGTATATATACTCCAAATCCATACTTATTTTCACGTGGCAGTTCCAGTTAGCCATCTATGTAGATTTGATTGCACAAATTAATTTTTTAAGAT